>JAJOZX010000537.1:1182500-1187500 GCA_023014485.1 Bathynomus jamesi
TTACACTTTGAGTGGAAACAACCTCTGAGGGAAGTTGGTTCCAGATATTAACTATTTTATAGGAAAAGAAATTTCCGCAGACAGAGGTCCTAAATGTCTTTAGTTCCAGTTTAAACCCATTATTTCTTGTCGGATTGGCATTAAGTGAGAATAAGTTTCTGTAATCTACCCTGTCTATTCCTTTGAGCATCTTGAAGACTTGAATAAGCTGACCCCGCAACCTCGTCTATAAGCTAAACAGATTTAGGCGCTCCAATCTCCGTTGGTAGCTTTGCATTCTCATTGAAGGGATCAATTTTGTAGCCCTTGCTTGTACTCTTTCTAACCTTTCTATATCCTTCCTGAGGGATGGAGACCAAAACTGCGCACAGTATTCCAGTTGCGGTCTGACTAGAGAATTATAAAGAGACATTACAGTCTCCTTATTCCGAAACTGGAACTGTCTTTTAATATAACCTAATAATTTTAAGGCCCTCTTTTCGACTTCTGCACAGTGCTTCGACGGTTTCAGATCGTTGCTGATATAGACCCAAGTCTTTCTCCAGATCGGTCTCAGTCAAGTTCCTTCCCAAGAGAGAGTAATCGGTCTTCGGGTTTTTATAACCTATGTGCATTACCTTACATTTGTCCAAGTTGAATGCATCTGCCAAGTAGCAGACCATTCGTCCAACCTGTCAAGATCGTTCTGAAGCGTTCTTACGCCCTCCTCAGTACCTACACTACTTCCTAATTTCGTATCGTCTGCAAATTTGGAGATTGCACTTAGAAGCCCGACGTCTATATCGTTAATATAGATGATAAAAAGTAAAGGACCCAGCACGGAACCCTGTGGACACCACTGGTGACGGGCGCCCACTCCGAAGCCACTCCATTTATTACCACTCTCTGCTTTCTATCTTTTAACCAATCCTCGATCCAGTTGGAAACGAGCCCGGTGATTCCTAGTCCTTTGACTTTAGCTATCAATCTAGCGTGAGGGACTTTGTCAAAGGCTTTTTGAAAGTCGAGATACATTATATTATTGCCCTACTTGCATCGTACAGTGTATGCATATTATGGAAAAACTCTAACAGGTTTTTGTCAGACAGGATCTATGTCGCCTAATCCATGTTGAGAAAAAAAATTAGATTGTTAGATTCAAGGTGATACACAATACGTTTTGTAATGATGGATTCAAACAGTTTGCCGACAACTGATGTTAAACTGATCTCGCGATAATTACAAGGATTTTCCCTATCACCCTTTTTAAAGATAGGTGTTACATTTGCTAACTTCCAGTCGGTTGGAACTTTCCCTAACTCGATTGATTGTTTGAATATGGTTACTAAGTCGTCAACAACATTGTGGCTAACCTCTTTTAATACCCTTGGAAGAAATAAGTCGGGACCAGGTGATTTGTATTTATTCATCTTATCAATTAATTGCTGTACCTCATTTCTCGTAAAACTTATGGTATCTACGGGATTGTCACCATCATTTGTAATCCGAGGACTTGGTACTTCTATTGTGTCTTCCTCCGTGAAGACTGTAACGAAGAACTCGTTTAACGTATTAGCTATATCTTTATCACAGAATTTCAGTACGCCATTTCTATCTTTTAAGGGGCCTACAGAATTTTTAATTGGCTTTCTGCTATTAACATGGGCAAAAAATTCTTTGGGGTTAACTTTACAGAGTGAGGCAACTCTAGCTTCTTCATCACGTTTGGCTGATCTAATTAAGGACTTAACCCTTCTACGTAGGTTTATATAGTTTTCTGAATTAGTGTGGTTGAAATGCGACTTAAGTAGTTTGTAGGCTCTATTTCTTCCCGTAATAGCCTCCTAATTTCGTTATTAAACCATTTCGGTGACTTTGTTGACAAGGAAACCATTTTAGTGGGTATAAAAGATTCTGTAATATTCTAAATTGATCCCTATATGAGCTCCAGGTGACATTGACATCCTCACTTACTAGAACTTCAAGTGTGTCTAAAACTACTTCGGAAGCTTTCAAAATTTGCTCTCGAGAAATCCAGTCTTTCACGAGTCTTTTCGCGTGTATTAACTGGAACCCTGAGGTCAAACCTAATCAAATTATGATCGCTGTTACTTAAATTTTCACCAATAGTCAGGTTAGAGACTAGGTCATCTTCGTTCGTGAATATGAGGTCTAGTTTATTATTACCCCTAGTAGGCCCGTCAACCCATTGACTTAATAAGTTATCATCGGCAAATTCCAACAGTCTTGAGCCCTCAGCATCAGCTGTTTTGTTTTCCCAATTTACATTACCACAATTAAAATCCCAAAAATCACACTGATCTTATTATTCACTATTCTGCTTAATTTGTTATACAAGTTTATATCCTTATCCACGGGGTAGTGAGGTGGTCTATATACTAGAAGTAGCTGCACTACTTTATTATTTAGGTTTAGATCAACTCCCAACATTTCATGAGCAGATATGATATTACTGTTTACCGGGTGCAGGGAGTCCCGAGCATACAAAAGTACACCGCCGCCTTCCCTTCCGTTCCTATCTTTGTGAAACATTTTGTAACCTACCATTCAAATTCTCCTACAAAATCCCTTGATTCAGAATGAATCCAGGATTCCGTTATTCCGACGATATCAAAGTTCTCAGTTTTGACAAGCGCTATAAATTCCATTAGTTTGTTTCTAATTGACCTAGCATTGAAGAGCACAGTTTTGAGTGATTTTAAGTTGTGGTTTTTCCTAACTGGCCTGAGTCGTTTCCCGACGCAGTTGAACTAACTACTGGGGGAGTGGGACTAACTACTGTTGGAGGGGGACTAACTGCTGTTGGAGGAGGACTAACTGCTGCGGGAGGGGGACTAACTGCTGCGGGAGGGGACTAACTGCTGCTAGAGGGGAACTAACTGCTGCTAGAGGGGAACTAACTGCTGCTGGAGGGGGACTAACTGCTGCGGGAGGGGACTAACTGCTGCGGGGGGGACTAACTGTTTGGGGAGCAGGATCAATTGCTGGTTTGGGGGTCCTAGTTTAAAAAGATTATACAAATTAATGTTCAGTAAATCACCATACTTCTTTTTCCCCTTCTGGTTAAAATGTATCCCGTCCGAACCAAAGTATTCCCCATTTCCGTAGAATGTAGGCCAAAAATCGACAAACTTTAGGCCTTTTTCATCACACATGCGTTTAACTCTTTTATTTATACCAATGGCTTTACTTAGAGTATAGTCACTAGCACGCATTCGAGGGAGAATTCCTACTACCATACCCATGTCTGTCCTATCCCTAACCTTGTCAGTTAGGTTCTTGAATTCTTTTATAATGGACTCTGTCTGCCCTCCTGTCCCTCCCAGAAAAACGTCATTGCCACCAACAATGACGAGAGAGAGAGAGAGAGAGTTACAAGGAGTTACAAGGACAAGAGGAAGCCTCAAAGACCTTTTGGTCCACTCTGGGAGGTTTCTGTTATTAAAAGTTTATTTTTCTTTCAACTATCCTAGCAGTAGTAGAAAACTGGATAGAAAAGTAGAAGGCTCTCTCCCCACCCTCTGCTCCCTCCCTGCCAGAGGCAGGTATGGAAAAAGGTTGAAGAAAATACCTTGACCCTGGAAAAGTAGCCAAGGAAATTTTACAGGAAAGTGGAGAATATATAAATAGCTCTATATTTAGCTTGCTCACAGAGACACCGTGCAAGCGAACTCATGCAGAGTTTTCTTGTTTTAATCTTAAACTATGAGAGTATTCAGTACTTTGTCTAGCCTATTTTTAAACACATTTACACTTTGACTAGAAACAACCTCTGAGGAAGTTGGTTCCAGATATTAACTATTTTATACGAAAAGAAATTTCCCGCAGAACAGGGTCCTAAATGTCTTTAATTCCAGTTTTAAACCCATTATTTCTTGTCGGATGGCATTAAGTGAGAATAAGTTTCTGTAATCTACCCTGTCTATTCCTTTGAGCATCTTGAAGACATGAATAAGCTGACCCCGCAACCCTCGTCTCTAAGCTAAACAGATTAAGGCGCTCCAATCTCCGTTGGTAGCTTTGCATTCTCATTGAAGGGATCAATTTTGTAGCCCTTGCTTGTACTCTTTCTAACCTTTCTATATCCTTCCTGAGGGATGGAGACCAAAACTGCGCACAGTATTCCAGTTGCGGTCTGACTAGAGAATTATAAAGAGACATTACAGTCTCCTTGTTCCGAAACTGGAACTGTCTTTTAATATAACCTAATAATTTTAAGGCCCTCTTTTCGACTTCTGCACAGTGCTTCGACGGTTTCAGATCGTTGCTGATATAGATCCCAAGTCTTTCTCTAGATCGGTCTCAGTCAAGTTCCTTCCCAAGAGAGAGTAATCGGTCTTTGGGTTTTTATAACCTATGTGCATTACCTTACATTTGTCCAAGTTGAATGGCATCTGCCAAGTAGCAGACCATTCGCCCAACCTGTCAAGATCGTTCTGAAGCATTCTTACGCCCTCCTCAGTACCTACACTACTTCCTAATTTCGTATCGTCTGCAAATTTGGAGATTGCACTTAGAAGCCCGGTCTATATCGTTAATATAGATGATAAAAAGTAAAGGACCCAGCACGGAATCCTGTGGGACACCACTGGTGACGGACGCCCACTCCGAAGCCACTCCATTTATTACCACTCTCTGCTTTCTATCTTTTAACCAATCCTCAATCCAGTTGGAAACGAGAGAGAGAGAGAGAGAGAGAGAGAGTGAGAGAGAGAGAGAGAGAGAGAGAGAGAGAGAGAGAGAGACGACCGACCGACCGACCGACCGACCGACCTCAAAAGGCTTTGCGGCCCATACCGAGGAGGTACCAATGGCAACGGGTGCCAGGGAAAATTTTGTACACACTCAAATAGTGTGCAAGATTTGGTCTAACCTTTTCTTGAACTGATCCACAGAGGAACTGTTCACAACTTCCGAAGGTAACCTGTTCCATGTGTCACAGATCTTATACGTAAAGTAATTCCCACACACACTAGTCCTAAACTTTTCAAATCCAACTT
>JAJOZX010000537.1:1197500-1338735 GCA_023014485.1 Bathynomus jamesi
CAATTGTGATATATAATTAATTATGTTTACATACAATAAATAATATAGTATACATAAATTAGTATTAATGTGGTTCACAATTGAATTATAATGGGGTAACTAATTTAAAATGAATTTATAACTATTCCGAAATTCAAGACGGTAAAATTAACATTTATCTTGAAACTAAAATAAGAGTATTCACTACACACTCCCCCACCAGAGAGGAAGTTCAAAGAGTTCCGAACGACACAGATTTCCGCTGGACCTTTTTGGTAGCTACATGTACCTCGCTTAAGGTTGATTCCAAAAACGCAGGCTTAAGACGATCGATAGAAACCTTGTCGACCTTGGAACCGCGCTGGATGAGAAATGATTTGCGCGTACGTCGGAGAACTTCATAGGGCCCGTCATATGGACATTGGAGAGGCCGTTTTGGGAGAGGTACACGAACGAAAACGTGGGTGCAAGACTGGAGGGCTGGGGAAATAAAGATGTTCTGTTGGCTAGTCAATCGAGGGGGAACAGGCTGAAGGGACTGCATGTGAGAGGAAAGTGTTTGAGCGAATTCCGTAGGATCGCATGACTTATCCCCTGCAGTGAAGTAGCCACCTGGTAGCCGCAGTGTTGTTCCATAGACTAGTTCAGCCGCTGTAGTCTTCAGATCACTCTTAAATGCAGAGCGAATACCAAGCAAAACGAGTGGAAGCTTATCCATCCAATGGGAGTCTTCGTGACACATAAGGGATGACTTCAGCTGGCGATGGAAGCGTTCGACGAGGCCGTTAGCTTGCGGATGATACGCACAGGTATGCGCATGTACTGTACCCAACAAGCTGGTAAACTTCTTCCAAAGCGAAGACTCAAATTGGCGACCTTGGTCAGTGATGACTTTTGTCGGCAATCCAAATCTTGATACCCATCCATGAAGAAAGGCTCTTGCAACAGTGTCCGCTTGGATATCAGGAAGTGGGATGGCTTCAGGCCATCTGGAAAAGCGGTCGAGACAGGTGAGCAGATAACGTTGGCCTTGAATCACTGGAAGAGGGCCAACAATGTCTACATGAATTACCTCAAATCGCTGGGATGGGGGCGGAAATGCGTCAAAGGGGGACCTGGTGTGCCTTTGGACTTTGGCACGCTGGCAGGCAAGGCACGTTTTGGTCCAATGTTTGACATCCTTCCGCATCGAGGGCCAAACAAAGCGAGAGGTAACCAGGTGTTGCGAAGCACGGATACCAGGATGGGAGGGCTTATGAAGATCCGTGAAGACTGCTTTTCTGTGACATGGAGGGACATAAGGCGAATAGCAGCTGTTGATACGTCGCAATAGAGGGCACAGACAATCCTGGCATACTCATTTCTTGAGGGAAATTGAGTGAGTGGAGTCTTCTCTGAGCAGGTCTTGTAGTTCCGTATCCTTATCTTGATCCTGTGCAATAGCATTCCACAGTGTAGAGCTGAGGGTAACAGAAGTAATCTCTATTCTTGAGAGTGCATCCTGGAGTGTTCAAGACACCTTTGATGTGGCGGATATCTGTGGTAAATTGCGAGATATAATCGAGTTGCCTGATGACTCTGGGAGAGTGGTTACAGCTGTTTTTATTGAAGACAGTGACCAAAGGTTTGTGGTCGGTAAAAACACAAAAATCTCGGCCTTCAAGGAAATGTTGAAAATGCTTCACGTTTAAGTAAATAGCAAGAAGTTCACGTCCGAAAGCACTATAACGCGTTTGGGCTGGCTGCAGCTTTTTCGAGTAAAACGCGATGGGTGCTTGTTGACCGTTAATGGTTTGTTCCAACACTCCACCGATCGCAACATCTGATGCATCGACCGTCAGAGTTAGGGGGGCATCACTGATAGGAAATGACAAAGACAATGCACTATTGATAGCATTTTTGGCATTGTCGAACGCCTGTAAACTATCGCTACACCATACCAATTTTGTTACCTTGCGTTTGTGTGTGATCATAGCGTGTAGAGGAGCAAGAACACTGGCACAGTTTTTAATGAACTTGTGGTAATAATTTACCAAACCTAGAAACCGACGTAACTCACGCTGATTACTTGGCATAGGGTAATTTTTTATCACTTCACACTTGTCCTGAAGGGGGGTAATTCCGTGCTGCGAAATCGTGTGACCAAGAAATTCCAAGGTTGGCTGTGCAAACACACACTTAGATGCATTAATAGTAACACCGTATTGTTCTAAGCGTTGAAAGAGGAGTGAAAGATGTTCCTTATGTTCCTCTTCCGTTGAGCTGGCCACAAGCAAATCATCGATGTAGGCATAAACAAAGTCTAAGCCTCTGGTGACCTCATCTATAAACCTCTGAAAGGTTTGCGCAGCATTCCGTAGCCCGAACGGCATCTTCAAAAATTCGAATAACCCAAATGGTGTACAAACTGCAGTCTTGGGAATATCCGAAGGCTCTACGGGAATGTGGTGGAAAGCCTTAACGAGGTCTATTTTACTGAAGATAGATTTGCCGTGGAGAAGAGAAGTAAAGTCTTGGACATTTGGTACCGGATATCGGTCCGGGATGGTTGTCGAATTTAAAAACCGGTAATCCCCACATGGTCTCCAGTCTCCTGACTTCTTCTGGACCAGGTGTAGGGGAGAGGACCAACTGCTTTTGGAAGGTCTTATTATCCCAAGATCCAGCATAAGCTGGAATTCCGATTTGGCAGCTTTCAGTTTGTCCGGGGCAAGACGTCTGGGTTTTGCAAACACAGGGGGACCTTTTGTTGTAATGTGATGGGTAATGGTGTGCTTAATGGTATCACCCATCTGCATCGGTTGAAGAATTCCTGGATATCGCTGGAAAAGGCACTGGTACATGGAATTAGGGGGAACGAGGGAAAGTGCAGAGTTCGAGGCGTCCGGAAGGGCAACCTGTTTGGCAAGAACAGAAAGCAGTGTGGCCTGGTCGCATAAGCGTCGCTTGTTAAGATCCACCAGGAGTTTGAAATGCTGGAGGAAGTCAGCGCCGATTATGGGACGCTGTACTTGAGCACAGATGAAAATCCACTTGAAGGATCGGTGAAGGCCCAAGTTTAGTTCACGCGACTGAGTACCGTACGTGGGTATGCGTGAACCGTTGGCAGCGTATAGAGGCGGAGATTCCGAGTGCGTATGACCAGATTTTTGAGGGAATACACTGACTGACGCTCCGGTATCAACCAAGAAATTGACACCAGAGTTCCTGTCCTTTATGAATAACAGGTTGGCAGTGCGAGTACTAGACGCCATTAGGACTCGCTGCTGGGTTTCCGACGAAAAATTGCAAGGGGAGATGCACTTCCTAGCCTTTTTTCCAAATTTTGAGTGGTAGAAGCAGATCTTCCCGGAACTCGAACGATGCCTCTTCGTAAATCTTGACCGAGAATGGCTTCTTTGCCGTTGATTTTGTAGCAGAGAACAAACGTGGTTGAGTTGTTGACTTAACTCTTTCACTTTCAACTCCAGTTCCGATTGTGTGTTCACGTTGTTGACCGGAGCTGTGTCAATCAACTGGAGTAGCAGGATCCATAGTGGCCAAGACACGCTGAGCTGATGGAGGAAGTTTCTGCAAGAACAACTGTCTAAAGATGTCCTTATCGAAGGTTTGTGCGCGTTCGCCTAGAGCGCACTGCATAGCCCTCAGCATTTGAGTGGGCTTACGGTCTCCAAGTTCTTCTTTTGAGATTAACTGATGTAGTTTCTCACGTCGGAGACAGTGGTGCGGCACAGGATGGCAGACTTCAGATCGTTGTATGGGTCCTCACTCGTGGAAGTAGAGACGATGACGTCACGGACTTCAGAGATGATGCTCGCTGGTAGAGAGGACAAAACATGATCGTATTTCGTCCTGCTAGCGGTGATCCTTCCCAAGTTGAATTGTGATTCCACTTGGTGGAACCAAATAAATGGATCACCCGGCCAGAAGACGGGGAGCTTTACGCTCAAGTGGGAGATGGCACCAGCGTCGTCAGGCATCTTCTCCTATGCTTGCTGACGTACAAGCAAGACGACAAGTTACCAACGAAGGAGTGGAGGTTGAGACGAGCGCAGGCACAGAGCGCACGGGCAGGGGTGAGGGGCAGAGGGCACGAGCGACATACAGTCTGGTCCTAGTCGCTCGGGTGAAGGGGGTGATGGGCACGAACGACGTTACAGTCTAGTCCTAGTCGCTCGGGTGAAGGGGGTGATGGGCACGAACGACATTACAGTCTAGTCCTAGTCGTTCGGGTACAAGGGGGTGATGGGCACGAACGACGTTACAGTCTAATCCTAGTCGTTCGGGTAAAAGGGGTAATCCAGCTCCGGGGTCACCAATTGTTGGTTTACGTCGTCGTCGTCGTTGGCCTAGGCAAGCTACGGCTTGGGACCGTAGCGCATCTATCCGGTATAGGTTAACCTGGATGATGTAGCCATAAGCACTGCCGCTAGTTAAGTGCCAACCAGTGATTATCTCACTAGCCGTATTGAGTCCGTTAGGCGAAACTGCGACAGTACCAAAGGTGGAAAATATAACCTTGGTTTCTATTATTTATTTGTAAAATGGACATGGTATTAGATTAAAATAAATATTTGAATATAAATAATTAACTGACAATTGTGATATATAATTAATTATGTTTACATACAATAAAATAATATAGTATACATAAAATTAGTATTAATGTGGTTCACAATTGAATTATAATGGGGTAACTAATTTAAAATGAATTTATAACTATTCCGAAATTCAAGACGGTAAAATTAACATTTATCTTGAAACTAAAATAAGAGTATTCACTACACATCCTTCAAGGTTATATTCAACGGTGAATATTTTAAACAGACTGAAGGTGTTCAAATGGGTCTGCCTCTTGGTCCCACCTTAGCTAACGCGTTTCTGTGTCATCATGAAGTCAAATGGTTGAATGAGTGTCCTTCCAACTTTAAACCGGTTTTTTATAGAAGGTATATTGATGACACTTTTCTCCTGTTTAAATCACCAGACCATATCCCTTTGTTTCGTAATTACCTTAATTCTAAGCACCCTAACATTCAATTTACTTCAGAAGTTGAATCTAATAGCTCTCTGTCCTTTTTGGACATTAAGATAATAAAAACTAATTCCTCTTTTGAAACTTCCGTTTACCGAAAGCCGACATTCACCAATCTTACTACGAACTTTTCTTCCTTTATCCCTTTATGTTTCAAACGAAATTTAATCTCGACTCTGACCAATAGAGCTTTCAATATCTGTTCAGATTACTTCAAACTACACGATGAACTAGATTTCATCCGAAAACTCCTTGCCAAGAATAATTTCCCTTCTAGACTGGTGGAGACTACAATAGCAGAACCTTAAATAGACTAATAAGCCCTACAACTAGAGACTTAATTACAGTCCCCAAAGATATCCTGTATTTTACTTTGCCCTATATGGGAACCTCAAGTTTTAACATTAGAAACAAACTTTTAAAATTGCTCAAGGAATTCTACCCACAACTGTGTATAAAAATTATATTCACCCCGTCTAAATCGATTTACCATTTATTTAAATACAAGGATGTTATTCCTACACTTCTTAAGTCATCTATAGTTTATCAATACAAGTGTGACCACTGTATGGGGTCATATATAGGTAAAACTAAAAGACATTTAAAATCTCGTATTTACGAACATCTCGGTAAATCGGTCCGTACAAATTTACCCCTTGGCAAACCACTTAATTCTCTCATACGTAATCACTCGCACAACAATAACCACCCAATTTCACAGTCTAATTTCACCGTACTTGCTGCGGAAGCTCTGACCTTAAGCTTAAAATTATGGAGTCTTTGTTTATTTATAAACTAAAACCAGACCTAAATTCTGACGAATCATCGATAGATCTGCTATGTTTTGGTTAAGGTACTAGTTTATTTTATTTACATTTCAGTTTTAATGCTTTTACTTTTTTATAATTTTAACTTTTTAACTTCACATTTATTTACCTTTAATTTTAATGTTTTACATTTTCTTAGCTACTTTTTATAATTTTTTAAGTTTATTTTAAATTGTTATTAAGCAATTTGTATTTTGTATGTGATTTGGAATTTTATTGTTTTAGCCCTGAAGATGGAATTAGTGCATTCCGAAACGTTGGTACTATTAAACCTTGAAGGATGTTTGTATTTCTCTGGTGTTCCTGTTTATTATATATATATATATATATACTTTAGAAACTTTTGCTAAAATCATGGCTTTTTACTTCATCTCAGAATAGGACTAAGTGGCGTTTAGTTTTACCTTCCTCAAAAGCATAACCGTATATTATTGAGAAGGTAAAAGTACAATGTATTGATCAAATGTTTGGGTGAAGCGAAATGATAAGAAATTGAAATGAAAGACAGAAAAGGTGATTTGGTGTTTGTGAATTTGGAGAAAAGTGTAAATTAGATTTTGGGGAAAGTACCATTGACGATATATTCAACTTTATATACAAAAGTTGGCCTTATATTTCATAGCAATCGATGTAAATAAATGATACGATAATATATATTATATATTATATATAATATATATATATATATAATATATATATATCATGCGTAAGAAATGAAGAATGTATGTGGGTATAAGAGATGAGTAGTATGGGTGCAAAATGGGAGTGCAAGAATGTCGCAGTAGGGTGTCAATTTTGGGGGTGAAATGACTAAATTGAAAATCATGTGATTTGGTAGCAATTTAATGTAATCATTTGGCACACAAAATAATATCCTTGCTTCAAAAACAATAAAAAATAACTCCTACCTACATCAATTTTAATTCAAAAATTCCATTTTTCTGTAAATTCGTAACAAAATAACAAAGGTGCGCAAACATCCTATCAACATTTAAAGTGGCAATAAGATATCATTCAGTCTTTATTTGAAAGTAACCAATGCAGTCATGTCCTTTTTGCTGCGGTTCCTTGACATCAGCATTCGCTTTGCTACTTGCGCTTTGATGTAGCCTTCTCGCCTCTCGTGACTGTAAACTTGACTAACTGCTTCTGTGACCATTTTCACACATCTCTCCACACTCTGAGTGTGAGAAGGCCACTTTGGCACTTGCATTGGAGCCTCTTTAAGTTGTGTTAAATCTTTGTTTGTTATACATGTTGTCAGTGGTGGCTCCAAAACTTCCGAACTCAAGTTAACTAATTCTGACAATTTCGTGGCATTGACGTTTATCGGAGGTACCTTCCTTGTCTGAACAAGCAGTCTCCCAGCTGGTCATCATCTAGTGATGTTCCTCTAAGCTTTAGAATGATTTCCACAGCCTCAGTTCGCTCTTTGGTACATTGGCTGCAGAGTATGCTTGCAAAACTGCCTCTGGCCTAGCATACCAAGCGGACCTTCTCACCACAGGTAACACGATGTCCACCACTACTTTCCTTTGGGTTCTCAGTAGCTGTAATTGAAACAAGATGTGGTTGGGCCCTCCATCCACATTGGATTAAGTTTTACATTGAACCAGTGAGGAAGATAAAACCCAATAATAAATTCAACAATCAACATCAAATTCTGTAGCATTTTGCTCTTCAGTGCATGTTTGGAAACCCAAATCCTGCAGAAACGAATCGCTGTAGTTAACCAACGACTGTGATTTACGGGTCCAATCTCCAAGAGAGCCAGATTTTGAGGCAACTCTCCTGATTGATTGCTTGAACAATACGATAAGCGTAAGATTGATCCGTGCTGAGGTCTTTGATAACTTCTTCAGACAACACTGGAAGGGGAGGGCCTACTTCGACCTTTGGAAATTTTGTATTATTTCTAATTCCGTTTGCTTCATCTAGCATGTTACCAAGGGGGCCTGACCACTTGTTGTTGCTCTTTGTAGGACCATCAAGTTCCTGGATGAGACGACGAAGAGGTAGTTCCCCTGTGTGCAAATCACATACAATCCAAATAAGCCTTCTTTCAAGTTTTTTCTCTAAATGCGTCATAACACCGCCCTGCCATCCAGTGTTCACCGCAGTTGAGTCTCCACCAACGGCCTGCAGTGAACTGTCAAGTCTTTCTTGAAGTCAACATATTATTTGATCAGCAATTGCCTCTGCATGTTTCTTGCCTTCTACTTCTGCTTCAGGAACAAAGTGAAACAAATAGCGGCCACCAGGTTCGGAACACACAGAGTAGTGTTCTTCTTTGATGAGACCGGGAAACTTTCTGTCCATTCCCTCTACCTCTAGGATAACTTTTGTGTCATCTCTTCTTCCATCAAACAAAGGCAAGAGAGACCTTCCTCCTTCAAATCTTTTTCATGCTGATCAGATATTTCCTTCATTATTTTTTCTTGTGCTCTCTTATCTTATTATGATCTATCACTAAGGATGTATCCTCTCGGCTGATGAGGCCTGCATCTATCCAAGCGGCAGTGGCAATCTCTGCAGTCTCTCGTAGCCCCATATGGTGGCGAATACTGGCAAGGGCAATGTTTGAGATGTCTTTAGTGTTGTATTTCATTCTCTTCGGCGAAGGTTCACATGGCATTTTGGAGCTATCATCTGATGTTGCTTCTTTCTGTTCATCTGAAGAGCTTTCAAAGAAGTGAGAAACCTCTTGATAGAGCTCTTCATCTCTTTGGGTGGCTTCTTCACTCTTCTTTTTCTTCCTTTCTTCCTCTCTCGGATTTTTTCTTTTTTCTTAGCAATAACAATCTGTTTTTTGGTTTCTGAATAATCTGCCGAACCAATCTGCATACTTCCTTGGCCTCCTGCCTTTGTTCTCTGTGCCTTTATGAAAGCCAGCTCCAAAACAGGGATCTTCTTCTCACGAGGACAGCGACAATCAATGTGAGGGTGAGGTTCTCTTCTGCATGAGGGAGAACAATTGGCTTCAGAACACAACTCTATGGGACACTGGCAGTTAAAAATGTCAAGAAGAGTATCAAGTGTGTGCAGAAATTTATTTTTCTTTGCTAGTTTTCCTTTACCAAGTGATGTCTCAACTGCTTTGTGCACAGCTTTGTTAATTTTAGCTCAATAGTTCTATACTGATTGAGTACAGGTGGTTTGAATAACAACATTAGCTTTTTTCCACTGATGCAGAAGAGGGGGAATCATGTTCCTTATGAGCTCTTTCTCTGTATAGTTCCTTCTATCCTTTGTATTTTGTTCACGAAGGAGTAACCCTAGTCTCAGCATGTCTCGCACTGTTGGTAGTTCTGATACGGGAAGCTCTTTGCCTGTACCGACTAACAGGCTCAAGTGGCATGACGACTGACCTCTTGTCTTCAATTTTGGCATCTTAGGAATATCTGAAAAGAAAGAAAAACATTTAAGTATTTTATATCAATTACGATGTTTCAAAGTTTAGTCATTCGATGTTCTAAAATTCAATAAAAAAATATTTCATGGGATTACAACATAATTAGACAGAAGAATATGATAATAATAAATAATTGTAATAATCAATAATCCATACTTACAGTTAAACTGTAGTATTCGTCTAGTAGAATAACTATGAAGTAGGTACAAGAGCAATAACAGCAAACCACCGTCTATGACATCTAAGAAGCAACTGAGGACTGAGAGTGAGGGACAGTTCTATTCATGTTGTGACTTGTACATTGTACAACAAACTATATGACCTTGAAAACACTCCATATGCGATCAGTGGGATAATTCTGTGACAGATGAATAGTTAATCAATTTATGTCCTATTATTAGTAAAAGAGTCAATTTCTGAAACTTTAAGGTAAAATTGATTTAGGTAAGGGTTATTTTATTTCATTTTGGTTGGCCAATTTCAAGTTTTGACATGAAAAGACACTATATTTTCACTATCAAAATTGATTTGAAAAAAGTTGACAAAATTGACACCCTAATGTCGCAGAGATAATGATCAATGTTGCAAAGGGGGGAGGGGTTATGTTGCAAAGGGGTGGGTGGGGGTATGTTACAAAGGGGTGTGGGGGTTTGCAATGAAGGGGTGGGATATGCAATGAAGGGGGTGGGGGTATGCAATGAAGGGGGGAGAGGGGAGGGAGCTTCGGGGGGAGAAGGGAGGATGACCTCCCCCCAAAGGGGTTGCCTTAACCTAAGAGAGGAAGAGAAAGGAGAGACGGAGGAGGTCTTTGGGGGAGAAGATGGGATGTCCTTACCCCCAAAGGGAAACCTAACTGTCTTAACCTAAGAGGGAAGGAGAGAGTTCTTTATTCCGCCGAAGTTCGCATCACTATGAGCATTCTGAAGCCAAGCAGCTCTTATATAGAGGTAGGTTGAGTTGCCAGATATCACTTTTTATTTTAATTGTTCAGGTATACATTATTAGGGTGAGTTGCTAGATACCACCATTTATTTTAATTCACACGAGTTACCGTTTTTAAAAACAAATGAACTGTCTCCTTAAAGAGAATTAATTACTAAAACGAAACACAAAAGAAATACATTTAAACTGAAATAAATAAAACACCATTACATCATTCTGTTTATTAATTATTTGAAATATATAGAAGATAAATATACACTCCTATACATACGATGGAATGATCAAAATATAAAAATAATAATAGTATAAGAAATATGAACGAGGAATATATATGATCAAAAAATAAAATAAAAAATGTATAAACATAATACACACACACACACACACACTTATATTAAATAATAAATAAATTGGAAATACATTCACTTTGTTCTGTCTATTTAATTATGACATTCCTTTCTTGTGATTGAAAAAAAGACTGCATCAGAAAAAATAACTACACATCTTATATATATATATTAATATATATATTATATATATATATATATATATATATAAGAAAAGCAATATTTATTTTAACTAACTTCAGCTAAGGTGATGAACGAGGAATATATATAAGAAAAACAATATTTATTTTAACTAACTTCAGCTAAGGCGATGAACGAAGAATATATATGATCAAAAAATAAAATAAAAAATGTATAAACATCAATACAGATGAAATACACACACATACACACACATGCACAATTATATTAAATAATAAATAAATTGGAAATAAACACATTCACTTTGTTCTGTCTATTTAATTATGGCAATCCTTTCTTGTGAGTGAAAAAATCAGACTGCATCAGAAAAATGACAATGCATTCTTTATATATATATATATATATATAAGAAAAACAATATTTATTTTAACCAACTTCAACTAAGGTGTTTATTGTCATATGGACTATAGTCTACCAATAAACCTTTTCATTTCATTTCATTTCCATTTCATTTTCATGTCATTTCACTCATCTCATATCTATCACTCATTTCATTTCATTTACTTTTGTCATTCCTCTGTATATGAGTGGATGCAGGTACGGAGAAGGTTCAACCATATTTATCCCGAAGCTTTTTTGAAGGCCTCAAAGCTTAACCGCAAAGATCCTTTTGCCTTAAATTCATCCCTTCTCTCGAGAAAATCTCCTTTCACTACAAATGTTATTCCTACCATTATTATTATTATTACTGAAGTTAAAAACTTAAATTCAATTTATTTGTTAAAGGCAAGAGAGAGAGAGAGGACGACACACACACACACACACACACAGAAAGTTTTGTTTATAGCGGACTTCTCCTTAATTAAAGAGAACTAATTATTTAAACGAAACCCAATATTATCAATAAAAGAATAAATAAAGCACCATTACATCATTCTGTTTATTTAGACAAAGAAATATATAGAAGATAAATATACACTCCTATGCATACGATGGAATGAACAAAAATAAAAATAATAATAGTATAAGAAATATGAACGAGGAATATATATGATCAAAAAATAAAAAAAAGAGAGAGAGAGAGAGAGGACGACACACATACATACACACATATATATAACCAGATCCACAAGTCAGGAATCTTGGGAAAGCTGATATTAGGATGGCCGCAAAATATGATAATGCACATTCTGCTTGTAGAAATCTTCTAGATTTCTTATTTTCTAATGATCTTTGTGTTACTGTGCTGTTTCGTCAGGATTATGAAGAGTAGCTGCGCTAATTTTGTTTCCTGCGGTACTGAGCTGAGCGACTCTGATGAAGATATTCCTATAACGACATGCATCCGAAAAATTGAGACTCAATGAGTAGGGCTGCAAAATAATAAAATATTGTTGTGATGGTTGATCAATATTGGTATGGATGAAGATATTCCTATAACGACATGCATCCGAAAAATTGAGACTCAATTAGTATGGCCGCAAAATAATAAAATATTGTTGTGATGGTTGATCAATATTTTTATGGATGAAGATATTCCTATAACGACATGCATCCGAAAAATTGAGACTCAATTAGCATGGCCGCAAAATGATAAAATATTGTTGTGATGGTTGATCAATATTGCATAAAGGGGAGGGTTGGGGAAAACCGATAAAAGTATGGATGCAAATGCAAATATTGTCGTGGTAGAGACTGCAGGGGTAATACACGATGTGAGCATTAACTCTACGGAGAATATAAAGACGCCATCAGTCGTCCAAAGCTTGGGCCCATAATATAGGTGTTACGATTGGTACACAATTTAGACCCGCCCAGTTACATTGACAACCAATCATTACGAGCCGCTCTTAGTCTTTTGGGGCGGTGCTTGGGATTATGCGTATAAAAGGAAATATTTTCAGCTGGGAGTCAGTAATTATTTTCACCAGTGAATAAACACTCCGTCAGCCATGAGTCAAGAAATTTATAGTTTACCGGGTTTATATCAAGATGGTGACATAGCATTGTCTACAATTAATCTTTTTAGCGCTGCTGACAGGGATGGATTATTTCCAACGCAAACTGTTTATGATATTTGCAATGACACTCCTTACGATCCGACGCAAGGGACTGCCGTAGAAATGTAAGTGCCTATAATTTTTTTTTTTAGTCAATCACTCGCGAACTGTCAGAAAGAGGATTATTTCATCATAATATATATGGAGGGTTGTAGTAATTCACCTTGCCAAATACATCATTTAGGTAATCGCAATTATAGATTAGTCTACAGTTATATCCTGTTTTGATTCATTGAATTTTTTATAGCAATCTTTTGCATGTTTTTTATAAATTCAAATGTTATTCGAAATTACCTCTTAAATGAACTTCTCTGAGCGGTTCAAAGACATCTTCACATTGTAATATCTTACTATATGTATACTCTGTATATGTTTTTATTAAAAAGATTCAGTATGAACATTATTTTTTCTCCTTTAAGGTCCGATGAGGATTTGACGTGTTATACAATCTTTTCGTTTTGAAGAACCCCGTGTCATGGACCTGAATACGGAGGATTTACCGAGCAGTCAGCACAACGAATGTCACATTATAAACGAAATAATGTTTTTTTTCCATCTTTTTTGGGGAAAGAAGACAATGTATTTTCATCATTTTATTAAATTAAAGAAAACATGTTTTTAGTAGAATAACCATCCTAAACTACGAGTACGCACAATTGGAAAACGGCATTTTATCTGTCTGCATACCATTTCATCGTTTCGTTGAGTGTGACACGGGTCGAATAATTTTTAAAAATTTATAAAGTCTTTACCACGTGACATATGCATGAGAAATGAAATGCAGTACATTCCACAGTATTACTAAAATACCTTGTAATCGGAATGGGTTCCATACAACTTCGGGGATATGTAACTGATCGAGAAATTTTACAATAACAGGGTCACTCCAGGGTTGAGTCCCGAGTGAATCAAAATAGTACAGGCGGTCCCTATTTTTAAAATAGATTGCAAACCAATGAATCCCTTCATTACCGATGACATCTGTGTTCACAATAAGACTACCGCAATCTCGCGTAGTTGGCAAATTCAATGTTTCATTCTTCGCAAACACACCGATAAATTTGGAACGTGTGATTCGTTCACTATTCATTACTCTCTGAAGTGTATTCGCATCCATTTTAAAAGTCAGTGATAACGCCCCTAAATCTGTCTACTTCTATTAGGCTTGTGACTCGAGGTATACTAGTACACTAATAGGCGCGTCTATAGGCTTGGTGAATTCCAACCTGACTGAGATGTTTCCACTCTGTTGTGGACTTAAATGTGTATTTACGCTAGCAGATAAGTCAGGTGTGTCAAACGGATAAAGGTTAAATTGATCAATGAATTCTTTCTGCGTTACCCCATTCCCGAGCTCATCACAATCACCTGCAATATGGGCCAGATTACTATATGCTCTCGCGCAAAGAGGTAAACAGCGTCTGATGAATAGTCCGTATTCAATGTTCCTCCCAACGCAATGCCATTAACGTATAGTTATATTTTTAAGTCCGAAATTCTCGAATTTAAAGGCACTCTTTTTATATTTTCCATTCACCGAAGCATGGTTCTGCATTCCGATTAATATCCTTTTAGGAAGATTTCCCAGGGCGATGTTTTCTATCTGTTTCGATGCCAACCCTGCTGGCACCGTGTATAGTTTGATTTGTACTCTGTTAATAGGGTATTTTACTGTAGCGTTTAGTAAATTTTTCTCAATTTCTAGTTGTTTTGGTGAACTTAATTTCACTCGCCGTACGCGGAGGTATGTCTCCATAATGTGAACCACAACGGGTTTTGCTCCCTCTTCTTGATCAGCATCCAGATTTAAGCAGATCTCAGGACTCGTGCGGGTGAGCTTTATTTTCATATCCACCCCATTCACAAGCAACTTCTCCTGGAATGTGAAATCTGTATGCAGACGTCCAAAACACTCGTATATCTTTTTAGAATTTTTAAATTTGTCCTTTATACTACTTTCGTCTTTAGTTTGATAATATCCCTCGGCACTTAAAAAGGTAGCCTTCGCTTCTTTGGAAAAGTTGAGGACATTTTCCAGATAGGCTCGTAGGTGATAGTACCCCGTGCCTGCCGATATGTTGACCTGATTTAAATATACGTCACACTGGTTGAATATGGAGTGCAGAAAGTTTGTTTCAGGGTATACAGCATATTTGTCATCGCAGTCCGTTCCATCAGAATGGGCTATACGTAGTTTAGCGTACATGTGCACACAGCTTGGATCAAAAAAGTAAGGGCCTGAGCTGGGTATCACGAATTCTATAGGGCACTCGGGGAACTAATTGTGTTTAAAGGGTTAATTGTAATAAAGTCACTGTGTTCAATAGAAACTTGAGTTGGGGGCATCTCAAAGAGGGATAGCTCCGATTTACAGCATTGTGAACTACACGGATGGATGAAGCGTGCCATGACGAGTTAGAAATAGTGCCTCCTCTCTCGACAAGTAGTAAACAAACTATGATTCATGAGATCAATGTCCTTAGCTTATATCAGTCAAAAAAATGGTCAACCATAGGTTTCATTCGCTTACAACACTTCTTTTTTGATATCCTTTTACGTTTAATGCCACGTGGTGGTAATCCCTTCTTCCGGCCAGTCCTCTTCTTCCCACCACCACGCATTTTTCTCTTTGCATCTTTGACGATTTCATCCCGTGACGTTTTAAATTTTTTTTAGAGCTTCTTTAGGTTTAGCCCCAGCCAATATGTCTTCTGCAGTGTTAAGACCTGATTGTAGCGCTTTCCTTCCGAGGTATCTGGCACCCCTCTTCAGCAAAGGAACAGCCGTACGTAGTATGGTTGAAAAAATGGACCCAAGTCCACTACCACGCTGGTATCTCACCCCTCGATAGACGGTGAAAGGCTTTCTGTCCATTATAACTCAGTGCGTCGAAAGTGCAGCTTCACTGTTAAGCTCCCGTCACCGAATGGGAAATTTTTACCCTCAATCGTTCTTATATATATTGAGATATTGGTTATTAGATTAGTTGCGACATTCACATAATGGGGTCTGTCATATGTAATACTCAAACTCCTTCCTCTATGGTTGGGATGTGGGCAATGCGCAGCAGGCGTGCCTGGGTATCCCCAACAAACTGGTGCTCCACTATATTGCTGTAAATATAGCACATGTCTGGGGGCTGAGAGCTTTCACCCAATTTCTCCATCTTCAATTGATACATTAAGCTGGACAAGTCATGCTGTGCCTCGTGAAATGTGTCTCTTTGGAAGGCTGATCGATATCGCCCCTCGGTCATAATTTTGAACACTCTTCGGTCTCTAATATTTCTGTTAGCCTTTGATTTTAGGATTAGAGTATGTGCAGGGTTTCCTTTGTTTACGATTTCGTATACTAAATCAGTCGTAAGATTTGAGTTTTTTAAACTTACGTTTAAGTCTCTCACAACATCCTCAGCCGAACCATAACGGCCCGGACCTAGTGTTACTACTGTACTGTAATACCGTGCAACCTCAGTCCGGGCGATACGTATAGTTTCATCCCGAGTTACCCGGCTTTTTCACACTCATCAATGTCTCTAAGAATCGTAAAAACGGTATCTTTATAATCAATATTTAAAAAGAGGGTGTCCAGCTGAATTTCACATATCCCCACCTCATACGAATCACGACCCAATTCAATGGGTCCGTGGATCTGTTACAAAGTTGGCTAGTGTGTTGTTAGGGTGTACAGACAGGGACGAGGAGGACGGGAGTGTGACGTAGAAATGGTTAGGAGCCATGTTGCATACTATTTAAGCTTCATTATTGCATCAGCTTTTATATAGGTGTTGAAGCTTTCTGGGTACCCTAGCCATTTCACCAGGTACATTTTTCTCTTTCCTGAACCTTTGCTTCCTAAAATTTTCTCAATTTTAAACACATTTTTTCCTAAATTAAATGCCACTTTCTGCAACTCCTCGCGGTAAAAGCCTCCTGCGATTTCTTCCCCATTCAAATCTTCAACGTAATACATCATTATCTCACCTTTAGGTCTCATAGCCCTAACTTTAAAAATCTCACGTGTCCATCCTTGCTCAAATCCCTTCGCGAATTTATTTCCCGAACGCGACAGCCTTACATAATCATTGATTTTGAAACGCGCAGAGTGTGGTGGTGGTGTTCCATCTCTTCTCACCTCTGGGCGCGTACCTCTTTCTAAAACTTCGTTAGGTGTTGTCCCAATCGTGCGATGGTGTGAGCGGTTGTAGGATGAGGCCAATGATTCCAGAATGTCTAGAAATCTGTATGTGTTTTTATGTGTAAAATAGCGGTGCATGCGTTCCTTTATGGTACGTTGAACTCTTTCAGCTAAAGAAGCCTTATGTATAGAATTGGTAGTGTAATAGCTGATATTAAACTCTGTCAACATGTTCTGAAAAGCACGGCCTATAAATTCCTTCCCCATATCCGTACAAAAATAGCCAGGAACCCTGTTTCTTTTAACATCAGCGTTTTGGTGGCTTTAGCAACTGTTTCAGGTGATTTATTTTTCAGAGGAATTAGCCACAGATATCTAGAGAATACATCTATTATGAATAGAATGTAGCGGTAACCATCGTTATACACAGAATATCTTTGCATGTCTGTTAAATCTGCTTGCCAAATAGAGTCAATCGAGCAGCTGTTGTCTTGGCTGTTTTAAACCTTTTTCTCACAGGCTTATGAAGTGTATAAGCGTCCTGCTCCCGCAAAAATCTCTCAACATCTTTTTTTCCTACTCCGTAAACACTTCTGTACAGTCTATCTACGCCTCCGTAGGAGGCTGGGTTAGAAATGTCATAATAACGTCTTCTTAATATGTTAGCCATTTGCGTATTTTAGAGGCACGTGGGTAGGGTTGACCGTTGTTTAACCTCTTCTTTCTCCTCTTCAAAGATGTTACCGCCGGGGGTGATGGCGTCTTCAATTGTGTCACGTGCGTCGCATGTTCCAAGTCTTTTAACCTGTTCAGATTTCCTATCATTGTTTTGGGGACATTTATTTGTTGTAGTCTTGCTTTAATATGCTTCCATCCTGATGGTGAGGGCCTATCCCACTTTCTCACCAGATCATGGACGATGTCTACGATATTCGATCCCTGTACCTTTATCCTTCCACAATGATCTCGCCTGTATCGGTCCATTGTATGCGGGTCCTCATTCAATAGATTATAAAGACTTAAACCTTTATTCCTCAATGTATGTGGGAGGGTGCTTTTTAATACATGCTCGATGTTGTGTGGCGACCCTTAATCTTTGGTTGGTCAGCTGTATCGTCGGACACAGGTCCTATGTCACCATGTCCATCGTTCCCGTGCTGTGCCTAATAACCACGGGAATCTCTGTCGGGTTCTTATAATTTTCGTACTCGTGAAGAAATTTCTGCAGAGCTTCTTGGTATAAGATTCTTTTCTCATCAGGTGTTTTTTCACTGTTTAATAGGGCTAGCAATTCGCTTTCCATTCTTTTAAGCCTGCTTTTACGGGGATCTAGATCCGTGTCTGGATTCTTTGAACTTTGCAGTGAAGCATACACCTCGTGTGGAATCACTACCACTTTCTTCATTATATTAATCTAGTCAGTAAAGGCCCAAAACTGAAAATAAGATGGGAGGAATGACCCTCCTCTTTGTACAATAATTCGTTTTTTCTTCCCTACAGTTTGACTTTTACGAGCGAGTGCACGTATTATGTTCTTGTAACGGCGTAGGCGAGCCTTCTGAGGTGGTTTCATTGATACATTGCAATTTATAACGTTAAGACAGATTTCACAGATGCATTTTAAAAAGTCGGAGTCGATATTTTTAATAAACATCGCTGCATTGCCGGGGCAGTCGATGATAGATTTTTATTAATTCATGTATTTCTTTAGCCTCTTTGTCATTCTGGAATATACACCGTTTCAGGCTCGTTTGGAAATATATTCGTTCTTAGAAGCACCCTAAACGTGTTTCGCGGATGAAGGTCGCAAAGCAAATATCCGTAACGCGTGCTTGTAGCTTCTTTATAAACTTCCAAAAACTCCTTACGCTGATTCGGGAACATTTGATTGGCTAATACCCCAATTTGTGATACATCTCTACGTTGCGCGAATAAGACTAGATATTGTGTATTTAACGATACATCGCGCATGTATCTATTTTTGAAAAATAGATTCTGATTGATGAAGAACACGCTTATGTTAAGATGGTGGGAGAATACTGTAAATGTCTCGGCAAACGTTTTATCCATCTCCAACATGAGATCGTCAATTACAATGACTGTATGTTCATTTCCCTTTAACGAATTAACATCATATACACCTTTGTGGAACAAAATATCATCTTGGTACTCGTTGAACACTGATTGATACGTCGAATAGCACCATATAACTTTATGCACAAATTTTGAGAACATCTCTCCCTTTTCTTTAATGATTTTAAGCATAAACACAGTTTTACCACATCCTGTAGGTCCAGATATAATACATGTGGATGGGCTCGTGAACCTGAATTTTTCTACAGAGTCCATTTCTAACACGTCACACTCCTAAGTGGGCCATTTACAAAATATTAAAATTTTGAGTGCTGCTCCTTATATTCTACAGTCTTGTTTTTCTCTTCTCCCACAGAACCGTGAATGACGATGAGGTACAGCACCCCATCATCGACATTACAGATGACCCCGACGACAGTGTAGTTGTGATCACAGAATCCTTCCCCGCCGACGAATCCTCACCAGCGATACCTGTAGCACGCGACAATTCAAAGCGGAGGCATGATGAAGAGCCCTCCACGTCAGGTATAAAGCGTGCCAGGATTGCCCCGGTTGTTAGACCACCAGTAGTAGAGCCCCAACCCTCTGCGTCTTACGACACAACCCCCACAATAGTACCTTCCTCAAATAAAAATATATCCCCTTATTCCTGTTCAAATCCGTGTACATCCTCCGCAGCAGCTTCTCGCTCTGTTGAGGATGGCATAACATTCGAGTTGGTGCGTACCGATGCCCCCACCCCAGTCTTGACTAGAAATCGGTATATAGTCAGGGTTGATCCTAGATCCGTGTATAGCAATGGTGTTGAACACGGACTACGGCGCATAGTTGAGCGTATTGTAGAGTTTGCCCTTCAGAACCGCGACGAACGTGAAGTCAGGACGATGCTGTCTTTTGGATTCGGGTCAGATGACGGAGATGTAGATGATTTTTGGGTAGTAATACCTTTCAGACGTTTGGCAGCTGAAGATATAGAGTATATATTAGGCCGTAAAATGTATGCCTCTCAAAGGCAAATATTGACCGTGTATTCCGTGTTGCGGGTCATAGCGCCACACCTTATACTCTTAACTTCAGTTCTCAGGCTATTTTTAGACGGCATATAAACGTCGATCGTGGTTGCGGCTTTATAGCAGTGGTTTTAGCACGTATGTTTACTGTACTAAATACACGGACCCAAAAAATTTGGTTTGGTTCTACTGAGAAGGGTAGAACAGGAAATGAATGTTCGTATAGCTGTATTTGGACTGGATGATCGTCGTAGGACTGTGTATGTTTTTAAAAGCAATGTGAGAGATCGTACAAGGCCCCTACTTATTTTAGGACTGTCAGGGACAATGTATCTCCCCATCCGTAATATAAGGGACCTTTACGCGAGTTATGATAAAAGTCGAAAATATGGGCGACATCATGATTTGTGTAAGGGATGCCTCGAGTTTGCAGATGACATAGTGAAACGTTGTAAAGATTGCCACATGTTATGTGAGCAGTGTAAAAGCTCCAAATGTGAAAGCCGTGTAGTTGAAGCTGAGAAGAGGGACTGTGATGTGTGTAGACGCACATTTTTCAATAATAACTGTTTTGAGCTCCATAAATCAATTGGCACGTGCAGGAAAATGAGAATCTGTGAATGTGGTATGTTTAATATGAGGGATAATTGGGGGAATTTCAAGCATAATTGTGATGAAATTCACTGTCCTACATGCCATGAGAAATATAAGGCGGATGGAGTAAAGCATGTATGTTATATGAAAGATGCTAAGCCTAAAAATAACCCTTGTATAGCTGTGTACTACGATATAGAAACATATACGAACGCAGAAACTAAAGAGATTATTCCACATTTACTTGTAAGCCAGACTATCTGTGATGAATGTATGGAGATCGAGTGTGATGAGGTCACAAATGCGGTAAACGTACAAACGTTTTTAAAACGAGTGCCTACGATAGCCCTGTGAAACTCTGTGTCCTATATTGTCAAGCTAGCGGACAAGTTAAAAAAATGACTGTGTATATTCTCGCCCATAACGGGGCGAAATTTGACACACAATTCCTTTATAAGGAGTTGCTTGAGCACGAGTCATCTGAGATATTTACAGGTGATCCGTTGAAAAGAGGCAACAAGCTAATACAGATGCAAATAAGAGGTAATATACAGTTTAAAGACACTTTATTATTCACACCTTGTAAATGAGCAAAGCTACCCAAGGTGATGGGCGTAGCCGCTGAAGTTTCAAAAGGATATTTCCCTAACACGTTCCTCACTAACGAAACTTTAAATTACGTAGGACTTACCTCCATCCTTATAATATAGCTGATGAATGTGAGCGTTATTGCGTGAATGATGTGCGCGTGCTTAGTGTATGTTTCCAGGAATTTAGAAAGATGTACATAGGCCGTTTCAAATGCGATCCGTTGCAAGTCGCAACCACCATCACCTCATTATGTTTTACGGTGTTCAAGAATAACTTCATGCCTAAAGACACCTTGGCCATTATCCACAGAAACAATTCCCGCAGTTATGGGCACAAGGCTGTTTACTGGCTCATACACCTACAACAGCAGAAAGGTGTATACATAAAACATGCCCGCAACACGGGTGAAGTACCCATTAAGATTAATGGTCGTGTTTTTTGGGTTGATGGTCTAAGTGAAAACCGTGCCACTGGTGAGAAGACTGTGTACTCCTTTAACGGTTGCTGGTGGCACGGATGCCCCCGTCCTGAGTGTGGAATCGCAGGAGATATCCACGGTAGATCTCCTGCCGACTGTCTTACGTGGACCCGCACCCGCGATCAACTTATAGGATCCCAGTTCACTCACAAAGTCTTGCGGGAACATGAGTATGATGCACGGATGGAGACAGACGGACAGTACCGTGAAGAAATAAACACGATCAAGCGTTCAATGGTGCTGGATCCTCTCAAATGCGGTGATAGCTTGTTCGTAGGGCGTACAAATCCCTTCAAGCTATACTTTCCGCCTATGGAGGGTGTGAAACTCTATTACTACGACTTCTGTTCTTTATACCCCTACGTGATGGAGAACAATCCGTACTCCGTAGGTGCGCCTGACCTACCCACCATCGACGAGTTCTCAAGAAATTTGAACGGGTACTATTTCGGCCTTTCTTTCGTAGACGTACTCCCCCCCTCGCAATTTATGGATGCCGATCTTACCCGTCGTTATCGATCACAACTCATGTTTCCCTTGTGCGTGAAGTGCGCAGAAGAGAACAATGGTGATTGTGACCATACAACCCACCAGCGTAAGATTAGAGGTGTATATACAAGTCCAGAGTTGGATCTAGCTGTTCGCCATGGCTACAACATATTGAAGATATATGAGGTGTGGAGGTTTCAGAAGCTACCCAACCTTTTCACGCCATATATAAACGCTTTTTTGAAAGATAAGGTCGAAGCATCAGGGTATCCGCGAGAAGTTGATACCGAAGATGAAAAGTCGGCCTATATTCAACGTTACCGTGACCGTGAAGGTATACAGCTTGACCGTTCCCAAATTGTAAAGAACCCTGGCAAGCGCTTTAGTGCAAAGTTGTGTCTAAACAGTCTTTGGGGAAGATTTGCACAGATAAAGAGGTCATGGAGATCATGAATGTGGGTAATACTTACATAATAAAGTACAACAATACCGAATTGGCCACAGATACCTCACGGGTTACAGACATACCTGAAGCCAGCTTCACAACGGCCTAGGCACGCATCAAACTTTGGGGCTTATTGCATTCTCTTGGGCGAAGGGTATTGTACACTGATACAGATAGTGTGATATTCACAGAGGGGGAGGGTGAATACATGTCTCCTGTTGGTGAATTCTTCGGTGAGTTGACTGATGAGATCAAGGATGAGTATGGAGACACCGCATACGCCGACTCTTTTGTCTCAACAGGACCAAAAACTTATGGGATACGGGTGAGGGTAGGGGAGGATATGAAATATATCGTGAAGGCAAAGGGTATCACGCTCAACCATGCGAATCATCGGGCCGTTAACTTTGAATCGTTGAAGAATCTAGTGTGTTTGGATGATGATGATGATGAGGAGGACGATCGGCCGCCCCAACTAACTGTAGGCACCCACAATTTTTGGGCGCAAAAGCTGTGTGGGGCGTGAAGTAACTTAGGGGTACAAAGGTGTGCCGTAACACCTATAGGAAACGTTACCAGTTACCTGGTACCTATGATACCGTACCCTTTGGATACCATAATCTTTGATGTGTCTATTGTTAACTTATTTATTACACGTATTTGTAAATATATATATATATATACACCTTGAATATAATCTTTGATGTGTCTATTGCTAACTTATTTATTACACGTATTTGTAAATATATATACACCTTGAATATTTCGTTTATTAAATAAATCGTGTTTTAATTAGCGTTTCAATTTTTCCTTGGTGTGTGTGTGTGTGTGTGTACACAGGAGAAAGTTCTAAGCTCCGCCCGCTGTAAGACCAGCAACGTGAGTCATGCTACTACCTGGGCTTCCCTGCGTGCTCAGTTGATCGCAGTAAGCCCTGGACATCAGACGTGTATTCTCCCGCGTAGACAGAAAATAGTAATGGCTACCTTTAATATTGCTTGTTCAACGTTTATGAAATGGTATTCTGCAAAGTATCAAGATGTGGTGGATACTGAAAAACTCCCTATTCTACCCTCCCTTGATGCTTTTAAGGCTACATTGAATCGTGCGAAGAAGCAAGATGTACAAATACTCTATGGCTATTCTGGTGAGAGCATTGTAGGATTTCGTGGGACAAGTGACGTATTGAACTATGTTGTAGGACTAAACTTTATAAAAGCTTACATATACCGCGAAGTAAAAGAAACAACACGTGCAGAAGAGAAGCAACGGTTATGGATAGTGAGTCTCGTTGATGAGTGGTGTGACAAGCGATATTATATCATGTTACATCATACCGAGTACTCGTGCCCTGCAACTGAGAATGTAAATCTTGTCATCATGGAGAATCTTAAGTATTTTTATTACTATATTAATATATATCATGACGAAGTTTGTAGTGAGGTTGTGGCTAATGCCATGTGTGAGTTTTTAACAGACTTTAGAGACAAGTATCGTTGTTAAACAAAAAGGAAAAATATGAGCATATGTTCCTCTCAAATAGTGCGCCGGAATGTGAAGATGTTTAGTTTGTGGAAATGAACGTGTGGTGAGTGGTAAAACATTAAAACCGTTATAAAATGTGTTTAGTTCGTGAAAATCACTATGAAGGAAAATGCCTGGTGCGTATTCGGGGAAGTGGGAGTGATAAAACATTAAAACCGATATTACTTCGTGTGTCGCAGATGGAAAATTTCTCAAAACACCTGCCCAATATAATGGAATACAACGATTCATGTTGGAACAGCGCCGTACACGTTTCATTAGCTTATGGTGTGACTCACTCCTCCCGTCGAGCCGACGCGTTGCATATGGCTCATAGTTATCTCAGAGCTTGAACCGAGTGGACGTGCGCTCCTCGAATACGATAGAACTTCCTTTGAGCAGCATTCTCAACGCCGTGTACGATGTGTCCGTGACGAAGTCATTGCGCGTGTTCAGGCGTAAATCCGGTGTCGTTAACTATGTACTGGAAACGGATTGTAGACAAACAAACAAACGGAATGTTGTTTATTTAAGTGTCGAGGAGATGAATAGAATCTTCGTGATAGTTGAGAAGTGGAGTGAAGATCATTATAAAATTCCTACAGGTGTAGGTACAAGAAGAGAGCAAATTAGTGACACTCCCTCATATGCCGTTGTATGTACGTTGTGTATAAATAGCGATCGGCCATGCATTGATATACGGCTGATGTGGAAGAATGCTTCTGATAATAACGCTCTTGTCCCTACGCGAAACCGTTTCATCCTCGACAGAATCTTTGAAATCGTCGGATTCCGCAAACTGAAGCCTATATTAGACGCGCGTGTTACGGATATGCTTTATTTTGATACGGTTCTTGAATACGCATACATCGCTCTGCTCGATGGGTTTACCGAGTGTAGGACTGAACAAGGTGAGAATGGTCTAGAGCTGGAGGATTATTTAAAAAGTTTAGACTCTTTGAAATATCATGAACTTTGGTACAAAACACTTGATTGGTACATGGCTGATCTCACCTACACCGTTCACCCTGAAGAACTATTTCTTTATATAATGAGCAGCTGTCGTAACGATTTAGAAGATTATTTCAACTGTCGATATGCAGTGTGAAGAAGAGTTCACGATTGAAAAGCTCAGGTCGGTAGAAATAAACCCTCGATTGGAAAGGCGTGTTTATAAACTTGTATTTGACGATGTGCCTAACGATGAACTCTTTATGCGTGCTTTTGATTGTATTCTAGACGTATTTAAAGATAAATTGCCAACCGGATGTAAAGTGGGAACAAAAATAGTACTGAACGATATGAAGGCCCTTCATATCGAGTACAGGTTTCCCCATACCTTAAGCGGTGAAATATTATTAAACCGCGTATACTGCGTAATGCAGAGTAATAACGATGTAATTGTAGACTCGATTACGTGTGAGTTTAGTGTATTGCGCAGTAAAACAAAGTGAAATGTATTTATTTTCAATATATTTAACACAATTGTGTATATATATTTCTCCTGTACTGTTATATTGATGGCTATATGTTTTGTATTTCTTATTTTTTATTTTGTGCAGTAGAAGCTAAAGTGTATGTATTTATTTATTTAACATAATTGTGTGTGTGTGTGTGTGTATATTCCTGCTATATTGAGGGTTATAGTTTTTGATTATATGCATATTCTTCGTTCATATTTCTTAAACTATTATTATTTTAAATTTTTTTGATCATTCCAATGTATATTTATTTTCTATATATTTACGATATTTAATAAACAGAGTGATGTAATGTTGTTTTATTTAATTCTTTTGGTTGTAAACAATTATACCAAATGGCTGGTTACGCCTACTAAACCTACTGACGGATTTCTAAGCCAACTGTTAAGCATTAATTAAATAAATGGCACAATCTGGCAACTCAACCTGATCAAGCCATTTACACCTTCTAAGCCAACAGTCAATAATATAGGCTTTAATTAAAAAACAAGCACAATCTGGCAACTCAACCTGTACAAGCCATTTACGCCTTCTAAGCCAACTGGCTGATTTACAACTAATAAAACAGCGGAGTGTCGGCTGAAGTGTTAATATGCACTTGGCTCCTGCCAGGTGAACACCTTTCTTTCTTTCTCTCCTTCTCCTGTCTTTCTCTTGGGGGATAACGCCGCCTCCAAGTTTCATGACCTCTTGTTGCACCTGCAACATTCCCCTCCCCTTCAATGCAAACCCCCTCCCCTTTGCAACATTGATCATTATCTCTGCAACATTCCTGCACTCTCCCATTTTGAGCCCATACTACTAAGGTGAAACAAATCAACCTGATATCAAAGTACATACTATATTGATCTTTTATGCGGAAACCTTTTGACTCACAGAACTACCCGTAATAATTCATGCATTAACATTCATATGGTATAGAGTAGCCTGGTCAGAGCTTATTATAATAATAATAATAATAATAATAATAATAATAATAATAATACTTGGTGTTGCTTAACCTCCTTCGTAACTGTAAAGGTCATGTAACGTAGGGGATTTACAGCTTTATGTGCATGAGATCCGAACCACGGGTCTCTACATCATCCAAACGTGGAGGACGGTCACCCATCGAGCTACTGGATAAACGTAACGTCGCTTAATATCGCTGATCGAACGGGTAACTGTGTTGGAACGTGACAGCGAAGTAGGCCCGTGCAGCCTATAGAGCTAACAGAGAGTTAACCAACGAATAAAGAACCCAAACGCTCACTCTCCATAAATAGGGCAGCATTGCCGCAGCAATCAAGGAGAAATTGCATCGGAGCTCGGAATATTCAAAGTAGCAGATCAAAGAACCCTACAGTGGGTGCATATAAATAGCAGTTTTACTACTCGAAGCAGAGAAGGTCCTCCTGGAATAACTACCGGAGGATAGTATCACGTTTTTCAAAGATTCTCCAAATAGCAAATCTCCTCAAGATATACGACAGCAAATTTACTGTATTTCTTATTTATTTTATACTATCTTTTAGAAATGTATAGTGATCTTTGTAATTTGGTTACTTTTCACTAATATATATATATATATATATATATATATAATATATATATATATATATATATATATATATATATATAGTGGTGTAGTGGTGTGGGAACGCGTGGGAACGGCGTTCTCTTACTTTTTTTGGTAGACGGAACGGCGTTCCCTCACTATTTCAAATAAATCCGAACTTACAAATCTCTAACGTCATGAAATTTTAATTCCCACCCCTAGAAGAAATATGAGAAAGAATCATTAACTGCTTCATTTCTTTTAGCTTCGACTGAGCAATGCTAGCCTATAAAGATCTGGTGAAACAGTCACCACGGCGTACCAGTTGTTAACTTTTTTTTAGTTAATCATTCCAGTTGTTAGCTATTTTTATTGATCGTACTGGATGTCGTATATCTAATGACACTGGAAATACTGCATCTTCAACCTTGGAATATATCCTAATATCCAGTGCATATGACCTCAAAATATCCCTGAAATTGGTCAGATTTCAAAATATTTCCCGGGGGGCTTACAGTGCCCCCGGACCCCCAGCTGTATGGGCTCGCCGCGCTCGCCATTGTCCCCCCCGCATCTGAGTAACACTTTCAAAATGCGTTCCCTCACTTCTTTATTTAGCACTACACCACTGTGTATATATATATATATATATATATATATATATAATGTAAAGAACGACGCTTGTTTAGAAGAGTGTCCGCACAAGAGGAGGAGAGAAAACGAGCAATGAAAAATGAGGCACCTTCCGGGAAAAGAACCCGGGATCATCCGATTGCCGGTGGGATATGTTAACCATTACACCAAGGGCCTCCATGAATCAGAACTCGTAATTCTCCTACGTACGAGCGGAATCGAATGTCCTTTGAGGGGGCACCTTCTCATGCCGTATATATATATTAAGTGCAAACGACCCACAGTATAATTAATGTAAAGAACGACGCTTGTTTAGGAGAGTGTCCGTACAAGTGGAGGAGAGAAAACGAGCAATGAAAAAATGAGGCACCTCGCAGGAATCGAACCCGGGATCATCCGATTGCCAATCAGATATGAAGGCCCTTGGTGTAATGGTTAGCATATCTGATCGGCAATCGGATGATCCCGGGTTCGATTCCCGGGAGGTGCCTCATTTTTCATTGCTCGTTTTCTCTCCTCCTCTTGTGCGGACACTCTTCTAAACAAGCGTCGTTCTTTACATTAATTATATTGTGTGTCGTTTGCAGTTAATATATATATATATTATATATATATATATAATAAATCTAATCCTCAAGATTCGAAGGTATTTTAGTTGGATTCGGATTAGGATTCGGGCAAATTGCGTTTACAAACTAATAAAGTTTGTAAGAAAACGTAAGAACCCAGTAACAAATAAAGAAACGAGTGATAATCGTGACCCAAAACAAACCAAGAGGATTTCCGTGAAAGTGCCATATTAAAACTCTGAACTAGATGGATTTTCTCGCAAGAAACGGAAGATTTGTTAAAAGATTTATTAACTATAAAGTATATAATGTTTTGAAAATATTTCGTATTCGAAAGGATTATCCCCCGTTTGTCGTCCATAATACGTTTGGTCTCGACAAATATATTGGTGAAAATCATGAAATATTTTTAGCTCAGGTTATGTAAGGTTCATAATTTGAGAGATTTATTTTTTTGTGCGGGAATAACTGTTTGGATTTAATTTCAATATTTCCTTCGAATGAAAAAAAAAAAAGTTATTTGCAATTTGATTAAAATGAAATCACGATTGAAGAAAGTTATTGCTAATCAAAACTGCAATTATCATAAAATTTCCAATCTCTCTGTCCGTCAAAGAGAGAGAGAGAGAGAGAGAGAGAGAGAGAGAGAGAGAGAGAGAGAGAGAGAGAGAGAGAGAGAGAGAGAGAGATACTGGCTGATTTTTTCTCTTCAAGCATGAAGCATGAATCCATCCGGTATGTATTTTAAACGCCAAAAAATAAGGATCAATTTGCATTTTACTTCAAAAATATAATTCACTCATTCGACCTTACAGTACAAAGTGACTCATGATAAATTTAGCTGCCAAATGCCAATGCAAGTGATCTACGCCTCTCCTTGAGAGAACAATTCTCCAATTTTCTTTTACTTATTTTATAAGATTGACTTAATATCTTTCATTATCCAGCGTTTAAAATTGTCAAAAAAAAGAGGTCAGTAAATTCTCAGCGAGTAAGATTAAAAATGGGAATTTCACTAATTAAAATCTGCCATTCCGCTTACGCCCTTATTTGTCTGAATTCATTTGATGCTGTTTGGCAGTTAAAAGTAATATCAGGTGGCACGCGACGATCATTGATTTTTTTCTTTTTCTTTTTTTGACTTTCCTATAGATAATTAAAGCAATGAAAAAATGTACAATATAAAATACAATACAATATAAAATGTCAATATGTTCAAAGCTATCAACAAAAATCGACATACGAGTATAACACTCATTCAAAGAGCAATTACCAAGAGCGGATCTATGGGGAGAGTCGGCGATGTCCGGAACCCCCCCCCCCCTCAATTTCTTGCAAGTGCCCTTTTTTCAAGTGCAGGTGCCCTATTTGAATGATGTGTATGCCTCTGAAAACAATTTTTGTTTTTGTAAATAGATCCTGGTTATTTTATTTTATTCAAATTCTATTTTGAGTCTTTATCTGTATACATTGTACTACTTCCAAATTTGTAGTTGTAGTGGTTTTCATAGGTGCCCTTAGTACTGGTGCAGCCATATCACTATTTTTAGCTTCATCTTATTCTGATAGCAGGTCTGTAGCCAGGGAGTGGTCGAACGAACCCCCCCCCCCCCCCCCCCCCCCCCCGCATTCGACCTCCACTTGACAGGAAAGGTCCAATTTTTAACCATAGTTGTTACTTATGACGTGATATTATAACATCATTTAGTAAATAAACACTTGCATTTTTTTTGCATTTTCTTTTGAAACCACAAACTTCTCTAAACTACTCTAAAGACCCTCCGCAGTGACTCGGTCGTTGCACCAAAAGGTCCGCCTTTCTACAATTTCGCCCCCCACCCCACCCCACCTTTGGGAAGTCCTGGCTACGGGACTGGATAGTTCTTTTAAATGGCAAGACATTCGTAATTATTTTTAAAAATTTCTGTGATAATTGTTGTACCCAAATTAGATTTTTATTTTGCATCATAATTGAATGAGACTGATCTAATAAAGCAATACAATTGATTTTACACTCGTTCATTGATGGTCTGTTTTAAGAAACAATTTTTAGTACTGTGCCCTTTTTATTTTAGGGGTGCCCTTTTTTCTTTGGACCCCCCTCACTGAAATGCCTAGATCCGCCCTTGAATTACCCCCTATCAAATACACCATCGTTATAACACCACACTGCCAAGGGATTTTATACACAAATCTAACTCTACAATAGAAACTGCAGGAAATGCACTTTCTAAGGAGCAAGTGTATGGAATGCAATCCCCATACATATCAGGCAGGCTTCATCACTAAATGTATTTCGCAAATCACTAATAAAACACTTCACCAACTCCTACTGATGTATAAGTTCATTACTGCCATTTTTATCATAGTAATCAACTATTTAAAATATGCTCATTTTATTAATCACTTTTTTTTTTCGTAAGCTATTTATTATTATTATTATTATTATTATTATTATTATTATTATTATTATTAAGAAGCATTTATTTTCTACTCAATATACAATAAATAATTTAATTTAAAATTATGTAACATTTTGTAAACTTTGAGTAAAATAAATAGTCCAGTTTTACAATTATTTATGTCACTGTAAATTGTAAAAGTATTGTATTTATTTTATCAATAAAGGTTGTTCAGTATTCAGCATTTACTATTATTATTGCTGCTGCTATTATTATTATTGTTGTAAATGTACAATAAATCATTTAATTTGAAATCATGTAACATTTTGTAAACTGTATATTGTATTTATTATTATTATTATTATTATTATTATTATTATTATTATTTATTTTTATTATTATTATTATTATTTTTATTTTTTTTCTTCTATTATTATTACTTACCACTTTCACTAATTTTTTTTTAATAAATAAGGTAAATGCCATTAATTTTACCTAAAAAGCTTCCATGCTTCCAAGGGTATAGTCAGATGAGAGTACTGTAAAAATAAATGTCATAACAAATATCTAAAAGTTGTAAAATTCTGTCACTCATATTCTTTTTTGAATGAAAGTTTGAAGTTTGAAAACTTTCGCATAAAAAAGGTGTTAGATTTAGCACATTATTGCACAGTGGAACATAAAAGGATGCATAATCTCACTGAGGAGCCAAATTTACGAATTCGTGAAGCAGAGAACGTGTAATACAATTTTGCAGCGGAGTTAAGTTTGAGAGAACTTCTTTTTGGCTGTTCCAAGAACAATGAACGAACGAAAACAACGTAATTTTAAGGTAACTTTTGGAAGCAACTGTATTAGGAAACTTTATACCGTTTTAAACTTTACAGAATTGCAGGAAGATACTTGGTTTCTTCGAGTGTTTTTTATTGGTGGAACTTCCGTTCTGTTATCGAATGGTTTTGGAAGCTTATTATTATATTACAGAAGTCAGAATCATCGAAGACAATGTTTTCTTCTATCCAAGCTGAGGCATTACTTCTGCTTTTCTATCAATTAATGAATCCAGTATGAATTTTTACGCATATTTATACAGTATATACGAGGGTAATTCAATAAGTATCCGCACTTTTTATTTTCACAATTTTATTTTCACATCTGATAGATTATAAATACATCACTTCTCAACATAGTCTCCCTGTTTCTCAATACACTTAGTCTAGCGATCTACAAGCTTCCTAATGCCATCACAAAAGAATGTTTTTGGCTGTGTGCGTAGCCAGTCATGCACCGCCTCCTTCAGGTCATCATCGCCTTGGAATCGCTGACCTCTCAAAGCGTCTTTTAGTGATCCAAACAGGTAAAAACCAGAAGGTGCCAGGTCTGGACTGTAGGCTGGATGGTCGATAACTTCAAATTTAAATTCTTGAAGGCATTTTCTAGTCTGTGCAGTGGTATGAGGGCGCGCATTGTCGTGTAACAGAATAACACCTTCCGACAATCTCCCTCTCCGTTTTGTGAGAATTGCTTGCTTTTACTCATTCCGAAGCATGTCAGAATACGATGCACTTGTTACTGTAGTTCCACGCTCTAGATAATGTTCAAGGATAGGGCCTCAGTAGTATAGCGCAAAATGTGAGACAGAAATGGATCAATTTGAAAATTCCCCCCCCCCCTCACCGTCCTTCATGGCGGTCCTCCACCACCGTCCTTCATGGCGGTCCCTCCTTTATGAGGTGTTCTTCATGGTCCTTCATGGTCCTTCAAAAAAAAAAAAAAAAAAAAGGGGAAAAAAGGGGAAAAAAAGGGCAAAAAAAGGGGGGGGGGAAGGGGGGAAAATATAAATAATTTAAAAATAAATTTAAAAATAAATTTAAAAAATTAAATTTAAAAAAATTAAATTAAAAAATTAAATTTTAAAAATGATTCGTCTTCACCTTCCTTCAAAAAAATTTAAGAAAGGATTGAGCCTCGCCTTCCTTCTTGAAAAAGTCCTTTCATGAGACAAACAAGAACAAACATGCAAAAACATACATACATTCGAGTACTTCCTGTTCAGGCAAATTCCGCCAGACAGTAGAAATGGAAACGAATATCTGAAAGGTTTTAATAAGCCTAACCACATTGCGCATCAACATCCAATTTTCAAATGTTAACAAATTGCGAACAATACATAAATGAAATCAGAGTGATCATATTTTAAACCGAATACAAGTTCTTTGTTTAAGATCTGCTTTATGAAAAATAAAATGAATATTTATCATTTTAATTTAAATAAATTAATTTCTCTCTTTTTTAAGGGAAACTGCTTATTTTCAAACGAGATGACCTTCAAATACAATATATATATATATATATAGTACACGCATATTTGTTTATTTACTTTTAAATATGTAGTTTTCTGTTATTTACATCGCTATATACCATTACATTCACTTTCACATGCTATCTTCTGGTATATGAACTAATAATTTTACCGTTCATCAATTTCTTATAAAATTACATGTGTTAAAAAGAACATCAAGTTGCGTAACGATGCTTTAAACTAAATCACCAAAGTTGTTTTCCTCCTCTAAATATCCACTTAAATATTATTACTAATATTGATTTATTGTTATTATTACATATATATATGTACACGTGTTAAGAGTATTTAAATTAAATAATTGATTTCAATTCCCTTCGTAATAAAGCATCTGGCAACTATACCCCCAATCTTGCTATATATTTCTCTCAGTAATTGTTTTCAGGTTAGTTGTTAAGTTTAACTTTCTTCTAAAGACTATTAGTTGATACTAATCTTGCTATTATTATTATTATTATTATCATATATATATATATATATATATAACATCCAAATAAGTAGGTTCGGGATAAAAAAAAATTCTTATTATAGCAATTAAAGAAAACGGATGTCGAATTTGTGTGGGTTGTCATTTTTAAATAGATGCAGCGGGAAATAGGTACTGAAAGTTGAGAGATTTTCATTAAGAACCTTTCTACTTGTAGTTATAGTTAGACTATTCACATTACTTTAATTATCATTTCTCTAATTTAACGGCTGTTCACAATTCCTCATAATTCTCATAATAAACGTATTTGTTTTCACACCAGTCAGGCCACTGCTTACATCAATCACACAGAATGTTCATGCTTATTGTTTTTGTCATTAGCTGTACCAATCATGTCTTTACAGACTGAAGCCTACCGTTATACAACGTTTAAAATCTTATAATTTAATACTTTATGATATCAGATCTCGTATAAAAACATCATTTTCTGTACAAATGGCCACAAAAATACTTTCAATCATAATAATGTACTCATAGAACCACCATACGCTTTTCACTTGTATTAAAAACGTAAAACAGAAAGTTTCTATCATCACGCGATATCGATTCTGCAATAGCGTAAGCGAGCCCTAATATTTAATTTAAAATTATTTAACAGATCATTCGAGGGAACTGTACATCGATCTCATTATAACTTCTGACTCATAATAACCCGCTATGCATATTTACAAGAGTCGAATTTAAATAAATAAATAAATAAATAAATATATATATATCATATATATATATATATATATATATATGTTAACCCCCCCTTTTATGGCCCTTTTTCGGTTCGGATTCGACGGGGGTTCTGGTTACGGGTGCAAGCAACGGATATTTCTTCTGTTACTTTTCTTCTATAATTTTTCTAATTCTTCTCTGATACTTTATAACTTATCGACTTTACTAAGTTCCTCTGACGATAGCCCAACTCGAGGGGAAAATAAAAGTTTCTCTTACTGTAAATTTACTTCTTAAAAATATACAGGTACTGCTCTGAATTTACAGGGGTAGAGGTTCGACCTCTTTCAACCATAGCTCAGGCCGGAATCTAAAAATTAAGGAGGCAAGGGGCCTCCGCCCCTCCCCACAGCGAAGCTGCTAACAAGGGGAGTCTCTTAGCAGTTACCAAAGCAGAGTTCTCGTAATGAAGTGTCCTTCATTTTACAAATACATGTATAAAATATGCCTGAATGTTGGGGGATGGCAGTTGGAGGTTAAGTTTCCCCCTTTTAAACACGATCAGGTGTTTGAAAGATTCCAATAAAGATTTTAAAAAAAAAAATAAAAAATAAAAACTAATCTTTTTTTTGCCACGTCTTCATTTCTGAGGCGATTTCATTTCATAGTCGTACACAGTACAATGAAGTACATGACTGAGTACATTTTTGTTTGGGTTTTTACAATTATGATTTCGATTATGGATTACTTCCCATTCGCTTATGATTGTCCTTTACAGTTCTATTAAGTACATTCTTACATTATATATAAAGTCATTACATTCAATTATAGTTTCATTGAAGTACATTACGTCGTTACCATTCTTACAGTGTTTTTATATATATATATATATGGTTAGATTATATGGTTAGATTATATGGTCAGATTATATGGTCAGATTATATGGTCAGATTATATGGTCAGATATATGGTCAGATTATATATGGTTATTATATATATGTTATAGTACAACACAAGTACATGAGACATGACAAGATAATTTATATACAACATAATATGTTATATTACATTATATGTTATAAATTGGATCAGAGCGAAAGATGTTTTTATCTTAGAAACGTTCGGTTCTGCTGATTCGCGAATTTGAGCATTTAACTACTGTAAGCCTAATGAATGCCTTGTGAGGGTTGAACGCACTTAAAAAAAAAATATAAAAAAAAATATGTGGACGTATTTTACATGTACATAATCCAATAGGTTGTGCGTTATAGAGACGCGTAAAATATGGACTGATAGGTTGATAGGTATCAGTAGACAATAGGTAGGAAACACATAACTAATGATGTATAGAGAATGGTTTCTTTTTTTTTTTTATTATTATTATTATTATATTATTATTATTATTATTAAGGAATTTACCATACATTCAATACGGAAGATGTCCAAATACTAAATACTGATTCAGTGTTCAAGGTATGGAAAACGTGAAGAGAATTAAGTTACTTTATGACGTCATAGTTATTGAATTTGTACTATAATACAAATCATTATTTGGAAGATTTACAAGAACGAATTAGAGACAAGAGTGGGTATTAATGACTAGAAGTACAACTTCGGGTTCCAATCTGTTATATGCAATGTGTATGCATAATCTAGGGACGAGGGTAAGATGCAAGACAATCATAATTAATTAATAACTTCTATAACAAATGAAAATGGATACGACTAAACCATAGGTATGGTAGATCGTAGGGTTTTAACATGATCAAAATAGGAAGCCACAAGTAAAATTATTATCCAAACTCGCGTTAAGCGATTTTGGTTCTTATGTAAAAATGAATATTGATTATTCATTTCATTTTTACATTGCTCTCCCCTTTAAAAAAAAAACGATATTTCTACAATAATCTAATAGGGTACCATTAATACAATACAAATGAGAAAATAACATCCTAACTACTTCAAGTTAGATGACGAATTTTTTCTTACATTACAAATTTTTATACAGAACAAGTGTTTATTATATAATATAAAAAATTCAAAGATTAATACTTCAATTTTAGACAACAAACAATACAAATTTTTATTTTCTGTGGGAGAAAATTATGTACATAATGAATATAGTAAGGTAAAGGAAAAAAATATAAATTATTTTCCAAAGTTACCCTGATCGTGCAGTCTATAACTAATTTTTATTGACTATTGTAGGTAAAAATGGAATTACGTATGGATGATGTATAGACCTGTGGTCTAGTGTGTATTTGTGTGTATTAGATACAAAGTGTGTATCATAACTTTGAGGGACAGATTAGCGGAGAGGATTCTTAAATTAACTGAATAAATGCCTGAGCAAAAATTTATATATAGTAAGCAAAAAGGCTTAGGACTATATAAATAGCAGAGTTAGCACCTACACGCTATGAAATAGTTTTGATATCGAATGATTTTAGAATAAGGTTTGTATATATAGTATATATAGTGTGCATACATGCGTGTGTATGTGTAGAGATTTGGAAGGTTTTTGAATTAACAAAGTTTAAAAATAATGTATAATAATTTAAGATGGTTTTAGAGTTATAAAATCTTTTGAGTCAAGTATTGTTGTTATTATTATCATTATTATCATAAATCCTTTAAGTTCAAGGTAGTATTTAAGTATTTAATTAAATCAGTTACACGTATTAAGGTAATAAAAAGAAATGTACTTAGAGGACTTACAATTGATGAAAGTAAATCTCACGGTTTAAAAATTGAATTTTTGAAGATGGAATTAAATTCGACTAGTAACATTCCTAGCTATATAGAACTATATAAACATTAACCAGAAGTATCGGTACGATAATTGAATTAAAAAGTTAAGAATACAAATTAAAAATATAAATCAATTTATGCATTTTAATGAGCTAAACATAATTTTATAATATTATTAAAAATAAAAGTAAATCGAACCTTAGATGAGTTTCGGCCAAGAATAAAAAGTGTTATTGAAATGGAAGGAAAGCATTTCGAACAATCTTTTCTTTTAATAATTTCAGGTAAATTTTACATTAAAAATTATTTTTTTATATACTAAAAAAAAATTTAAAAAGGTTTAATAATTTTTTTGCATGTTAAGTAGAAAAATCATACTCTTTCGTTGAATGTTGATAGAATTTGAATTATTTGATATTTAGTCTGAAACTTGTTTGCATATGATAAATACATATGTTTTATTGTGTAGAAGTTTTATTAAAATTAAATGACAAAAAAGAATAAACACAACTGAAATTTAGGGCCATGTGCGGTCCTACGGGTAAATTTCCCGACCATACAGAGCAAGATAAATTAGGTACATGATCGATTAATTATTACACTATTTCTGTCATCATATAATCGCAATAATTATAAAACTCGTTACCAACATTTGTAAAAACGGTTTTGGTTGCCAACAATAAAATATGTCATTTTACCTATATATTTTTATACGCAACAATGGCATAAAAAAGAAAAGACAAATCGGTCCATTTCCCTCTTACAACAAAACAAAGAAAGGTTCTCTTTACAACACAAAAAAGGTTGAATTAAATTCTTAAATTACATTTTCTTAAATTAAATTCTCTTAACTTACAAAGAAAAAGTTGAATTCAATTGACTGCATTGAAATGACTTGGGACTTAAAAACTGACTTCTTAAAAACTAACTTCTTCAAAACTAACTTCTTCAAAACTAACTGCTTCAAAACTAACTGCTTCAAAACTAACTTCTTCAAAACTAACTTCTTCAAAACTAACTTCTTCAAAACTAACTGCTTCAAAACTAACTGCTTCAAAACTGGCTTCTTCAAAACTGGCTTCTTCAAAACTGGCTTCTTCAAAACTGGCTTCTTCAAAACTGGGGCGGTTGTCCCTCTTGGATGCAACCTATTGACGACCTCTTATCAAGTATTTCTATAAATCTCTGGGGCGGTTGTCCCTTTTGGCGCAACCTTCTGCCTTGACCTCTTATCAAGTATTTCTATAAATCTCTGGGGCGGTTGTCCCTTTTGGCGCAACCTTCTGACTTGACCTCTTATCAAGTATTTCTATAAATCTCTGGGGCGGTTGTCCATTTTGGCGCAACCTTCTGACTTGAGACCTCTTATCAAGTATTTCTATAAATCTCTGGGGCGGTTGTCCCTTTTGGCGCAACCTTCTGACTTGACCTCTTATCAAGTATTTCTATAAATCTCTGGGGCGGTTGTCCCTTTGGCGCAACCTTCTGACTTGACTTCTTATCAAGTATTCTATAAATCTCTGGGGCGGTTGTCCCTTTTGGCGCAACCTTCTGACTTGACCTCTTATCAAGTATTTCTATAAATCTCTGGGGCGGTTGTCCCTTTTGGCGCAACCTCTGACTTGACCGCTTGCCAAGTATTTCTATGTCTCTGGGGGCGGTTGTCCATCTTGGCGCAACCTTCTGACTTGACCTTTTGTCAAGTATTTTATAAATCTCTGGGGCGGTTGTCCATCTTGGCGCAACCTTCTGACTTGACCTCTTGTCAAGTATTTCTATAAATCTCTGGAGCGGTTGTCCATCTTGGCGCAACCTTCTGACTTCAAAACTTATTTGCAACTTATTTGCAACGAAAACTGACTTGCAACTTATTTGCAACGAAAACTGACTTGCAACTTATTTGCAACGAAAACTGACTTGCAACTTATTTGCAACGAAAACTGACTTGCAACTTATTTGCAACGAAAACTGACTCGCAACTTATTTGCAACGAAAACTGACTCGCAACTTATTTGCAACGAAACTGACTTGCAATTTATTTGCAACTAAAACTTACTTCAAAACTGACTTGCAACTTATTTGCAACTAAAACTGACTTCAAAACTGACTTGCAACTTTGCAACTAAAACTGACTTCAAAACTGACTTGCAACTTCTTTGCAACTAAAACTGACTTCAAAACTGACTTCAAATATCTCTCTAAATCTATAAACTCTCTATAAACACTCTCTCTCTTAATTTGCAAGTCAATTCAATTCAGTAATTGAAAAAAATTTGCAAACAAAAATAAAATGTAAACGACATTTCACTCTAATGTACACGAAGGTACGATACTATTATGTTTGATACATAAAATAAAATTATTCTATACTGAATATAACTGAAAATAACTGAAATTAACTCTCTTTTGAAATTAACTCTCTTTTGAAATTAACTCCCTTTTGAAATTAACTCTCTTTTGAAATTAACTCTCTTTTGAAATTAACTCTCTTTTGAAATTAACTCTCTGTTACAATTAACTCTCTGTTACAATTAACTCTCTGTTACAATTAACTCTCTGTTACACTAAGGAAAATGTATCACTAGTGTCTGAAGTGTTCACTGTGTTTCTTGTAAATTCTAACTTGATACTTATTATTAACTGTTAATAATACTGATTTTTTTCAAGGGTTTATAAATTACTTAAAAAAACAAAATGTACTTAACAAAAGTTCTACTGGCAAAATCCTCAGAGACGTGTCCTGAAGACGTCTTGCTGGCTACTTCTTGGATGAAAATTAGGCGTGGAGAACTTGGAGTCGTGACACACCGGTCAAGGGTGGATGTTACGAACTAGAAGTCGTGACACGCCGGTCAAATGGTTTTATCCTGATAAATCTTCTTTTATAAATCTTCTTTTATAAATCTTCTTTTATAAATCTTCTTATCCTGGTAAAGGGTCGCCAGTCTGTTAACCCCCCCCCTTTTATGGCCCTTTTTCGGTTCGGATTCGACGGGGGGTTCTGGTTACGGGTGCAAGCAACGGATATTTCTTCTGTTACTTTTCTTCTATAATTTTTCTAATTCTTTCTCTGATACTTTATAACTTATCGACTTTACTAAGTCCTCTGACGATAGCCCAACTCGAGGGGGAAAAATAAAAAGTTTCTCTTACTGTAAATTTACTTCTTAAAAATATACAGGTACTGCTCTGAATTTACAGGGGTAGAGGTTCGACCTCTTTCGACCATAGCTCAGGCCGGAATCTAAAAATATTAAGGAGGCAAGGGGCCTCCGCCCCTCCCCGCAGCGAAGCTGCTAACAAAGGGAGTCTCTTAGCAGTTACCAAAGCAGAGTCTCGTAATGAAGTGTCCTTCATTTTACAAATACATGTATAAAATATGCCTAAATGTTGGGGGAATGGCAGTTGGAGGTTAAGTTTCCCCCCTTTTAAACACGATCAGGTGTTTGAAAGATTCCAATAAAGATTTTAAAAAAAAAAAATAAAATAAAAACTAATCTTATTTTTTTTTGCCACGTCTTCATTTCTGAAGGCGATTTCATTTCATAGTCGTACACAGTACAATTGAAGTACATGACTGAGTACATTTTTGTTTGGGTTTGTTACAATTATGATTTCGATTATGGATTACTTCCCATTCGCTTATGATTGTCCTTTACAGTTCTATTAAAGTACATTCTTACATTATATATAAAGTCATTACATTCAATTATAGTTTCATTGAAGTACATTACGTCGTTACCATTCTTACAGTGTTTATATATATATATATATGATATATATATGGTTAGATTATATGGTTAGATTATATGGTCAGATTATATGGTCAGATTATATATGGTTATTATATATATGGTTATTAGTACAACACAAGTACATGAGACATGACAAGATAATTTATATACAACATAATATGTTATATTACATTATATGTTATAAATTTGGATCAGAGCGAAAGATGTTGTTTATCTTAGAAACGTTCGGTTCTGCTGATTCGCGAATTTGAGCATTTAACTACTGTAAGCCTAATGAATGCCTTGTGAGGGTTGAACGCACTTAAAAAAAAATAATAAAAAAAATATATGTGGACGTATTTTACATGTACATAATCCAATAGGTTGTGTGCGTAATATAGAGACGCGTAAAATATGGACTGATAGGTTGATAGGTATCAGTAGACAATAGGTAGGAAACAACATAACTAATGATGTATAGAGAATGGTTTCTTTTTCTTTTATTTATTATTATTATTATTATTATTATTATTATTAAGGAATTTATCATACATTCAATACGGAAGATGTCCAAATACTAAATACGTGATTCAGTGTTCAAGGTATGGAAAACGTGAAGAGAATTAAGTTACTTTATGACGTCATAGTTATTGAATTTGTACGTATAATACAAATCATTATTAGGAAGATTTACAAGAATGAATTAGAGACAAGAGTGGGTATTAATGACTAAGAGGTACAACTGCGGGTTCCAATCCTGTTATATGCAATGTGTATGCATAATCTAGGGACGAGGGTAAGATGCAAGACAATCATAATTAATTAATAACTTCTATAACAAATGAAAATGGATACGACTAAACCATAGGTATGGTAGATCGTAGGGTTTTGACACGATCAAAAATAGGAAGCCACAAGTAAAATTATTATCCAAACTCGCGTTAAGCGATTTTGGTTCTTATGTAAAAATGAATATTGATTATTCATTTCATTTTTACATGTATATATATATATGTTAACCCCCCTTTTATGGCCCTTTTTCGGTTCGGATTCGACGGGGGGTTCTGGTTACGGAGGCAAGCAACGGATATTTCTTCTGATACTTTTCTTCTATAATTTTCTAATTCCTTCTCTGATACTTTATAACTTTTCGACTTTACTAAGTTCCTCTGACGATAGCCCAACTCGAGGGGGAAAATAAAAAGTTTCTCTTACTGTAAATTTACTTCTTAAAAATATACAGGTACTGCTCTGAATTTACAGGGGTAGAGGTTCGACCTCCCTCCCCGCAGCGAGGCTGCTAACCAGGGGAGTCTCTTAGCAGTCCAAGGCAGAGTCTCGTAATCAAGTGTCCTTCATTTTACAAATACATGTATAAAATATGCCTGAATGTTGGGGGATGGCAGTTGGAGGTTAAGTTTCCCCCCTTTTAAACACGATCAGGTGTTTGAAAGTTTCCAAATAAAAAAAAAAAAAAATAAATAAATAAAAACTAATCTTTTTTTTTTGCCACGTCTTCATTTCTGAAGGCGATATCATTTTTGTTTGGGTTTATTACAATTATGATTGCGATTATGGATTACTTCCCATTCGCTTATGATTGTCCCTTACAGTTCGATTAAAGTACATTCTTACATTATATATAAAGTCATTACATTCAATTATAGTTTCATTGAAGTACATTACGTCGTTACCATTCTTACAGTGTTTTTATATATATATATATGGTTAGATTATATGGTTAGATTATATGGTTAGATTATATGGTCAGATTATATGGTCAGATTATATATGGTTATTATATATATGGTTATTAGTACAACACAAGTACATGAGACATGACAAGATAATTTATATACAACATAATATGTTATATTACATTATATGTTATGAATTTGGATCAGAGCGAAAGATGTTGTTTATCTTAGAAACGTTCAATTCTGCTGTGGTTCGCGAATTGAGCACTAACTACTGTAAGCCTAATGAATGTCTTGAGCGTGAACGCACTTAAAAAAAAAAATTAAAAAAAATACATGTGGACGTATTTTCATGTAGTAACAGAATAGGTTGTGTGCGTAATATAGACGCGCGTAAAATATGGACTGATAGGTTGATAGGTATCAGTAGACAATAGGTAGGAAACAACATAACTAATGATGTATAGAGAATGAAGTTTTTTTTTCTTTTTATTATTATTATTATTATTATTATTATTATTAAGGAATTTACCATACATTCAATACGGAAGATGTCCAAATACTAAACACGTGATTCAGTGTTCAAGGTATGGAAAACGTGAAGAGAATTAAGTTACTTTATGACGTCATAGTTATTAAATTTTGTACGTATAATACAAATCATTATTAGGAAGATTTACAAGAACGAATTAGAGGCAAAGAGTTATATGCAATGTGTATGCATAATCTAGGGACGAGGGTGAGATGCAAGACAATCACAATTAATTAATTAACTTCTATAACAAATAAAAATGGATACGACTAAACCATAGGTATGGTAGATCGTAGGGTTTTGACACGATCAAGAATAGGAAGCCACAAGTAAAATTACTATCCAAACTCGCGTTAAGCGATTTTGGTTCTTATGTAAAAATGAATATTGATTATTCATTTCATTTTTACATTGCTCTCCCCTTTTAAAAAAAAACGATATTTATACAATAATCTAATAGGGTACCATTAATACAATACAAATGAGAAAATAACATCCTAACTACTTCAAGTTAGATGACGAATTTTTTTCTTTACATTACAAATTTTTATACAGAGCAAGTGAGTTATTATATAATAAAAAAATTCAAAGATTAATACTTCAATTTTAGACAAACAATTACGCTAGACAAAGAATGATATTGTTAAATTTTTTTTACAAAATTTTTATTTTTCTGTGGGAAAAAATTATGTACATAATGAATAGTAGGTAAAAGGAAAAAAATATAAATTATTTTCCAAAGTTACCCTGATCGTGCAGTCTATAACTAATTTTATTGACTATTGTAGGTAAAAAATCGAATTACGTAATGGATGATGTATAGACCTGTGGTCTAGTGTGTATTTGTGTGTATTAGATACAAAGTGTGTATCATAACTTTGAGGGACAGACTAGCGGAGAGGATTCTTAAATTAACTGAATAAATGCCTGAGCAAAAATTTATATATAGTAAGCAAAAAGGCTTAGGACTATATAAATAGCAGAGTTAGCACCTACACGCTATGAAATAGTTTGTGATATCGAATGATTTTAGAATAAGGTTTGTATATATAGTATATATAGTGTGCATACATGCGTGTGTATGTGTAGAGATTTGGAAGGTTTTTGAATTAACAAAGTTTAAAAATAATGTATAATAATTTAAGATGGGTTTTAGGGTTATAAAATCTTTTGAGTCAAGTATTGTTGTTATTATTATCATTATTATCATAAAATCCTTTAAGTTCAAGGTAGTATTTAAGTATTTAATTAAATCAGTTCCACGTATTAAGGTAATAAAAGAAATGTACTTAGAGGACTTACAATTGATGAAAGTAAATCTCACGGTTTAAAAATTGAATTTTTGAAGATGGAATTAAATTCGACTAGTAACATTCCTAGCTATATATGAACTATATAAACATTAACCAGAAGTATCGGTACGATAATTGAATTAAGAAAGTTAAGAATACAAATTAAAAATATAAATCAATTTATGCATTTTAATGAGCTAAACATAATTTTATAATATTATTAAAAATAAAAGTAAATCGAACCTTAGATGAGTTTCGGCCAAGAATAAAAAGTGTTATTGAAATGGAAGGAAAGCATTTCGAACAATCTTTTCTTTTAATAATTTCAGGTAAATTTTACATTAAAAATTTTTTTTTTATATACTAAAAAAAAATATTAAAAAGGTTTAATAATTTTTGCAGGTTAAGTAGAAAAATCATACTCTTTCGTTGAATGTTGATAGAATTTTGAATTATTTGATATTTTTAGTCTGAAAACTTGTTTGCATATAGACAAATACATCTGTTTTATTGCGTAGAAGTTTTATTAAAAATTAAATGACTGAAATTTCATACGGGTAAATTTCCCGATCGTACAGAGCAGGATAAATTAGGTACATGATCGATTAATTGTTACACAACTATTATTATCACATATACATTACAATGATTACCAAATCGTTACATACAATTGTAAAAACTGTTTTGGGTTACAAACAACCAAATGTCATTTCACCTATATATTTTTATACGCAACAATGGCATAAAAAAGAAAAGACAAATCGGTCCATTTCCCTCTTACAACAAAACAAAGAAAGGTTCTCTTTACAACACAAAAAAGGTTGAATTAAATTCTCTTAACTTACAAAGAAAAAGTTGAATTCAATTGATTGCATTGAAATGACTTGGGACTTAAAAACTGACTTCTTCAAAACTAACTTCTTCAAAACTAACTTCTTCAAAACTAACTTCTTCAAAACTAACTTCTTCAAAACTAACTTCTTCAAAACTAACTTCTTCAAAACTAACTTCTTCAAAACTAGGGCGGTTGTCCCTCTTGGATGCAACCTATTGACTTGACCTCTTACCAAGTATTTCTTAATCTCTGGGGCGGTTGTCCCTTTTGGCGCAACCTTCTGACTTGACCTCTTATCAAGTATTTCTATAAATCTCTGGGGCGGTTGTCCCTTTTGGCGCAACCTCTGACTTGACCTCTTATCAAGTATTTCTATAAATCTCTGGGGCGGTTGTCCTTTTGGCGCAACCTTCTGACTTGACCTCTTATCAAGTATTTCATAAATCTCTGGGGCGGTTGTCCCTTTTGGCGCAACCTTCTGACTTGACCTCTTATCAAGTATTTCTATAAATCTCTGGGGCGGTTGTCCCTTTTGGCGCAACCTTCTGACTTGACCTCTTGCCAAGTATTTCTATAAATCTCTGGGGCGGTTGTCCCTTTTGCGCAACCTTCTGACTTGACCTCTTGCCAAGTATTTCTATAAATCTCTGGGGCGGTTGTCCCTTTTGGCGCAACCTTCTGACTTGACCTCTTGCCAAGTATTTCTATGTCTCTGGGGCGGTTGTCCATCTTGGCGCAACCTTCTGACTTGACCTCTTGTCAAGTATTCTGAAACTATCTGACTTGAACGCTTGTCAAGTATTCTGAACTGTAACTTGAACTCTTATCAAGTATTCTTGAAACTTAACTGTCTAACTTGAACGCTTGTCAAGTATTCTGAAACTTAAACTATCTAACTTGAACGCTTGTCAAGTATCTTTATAAATCTCTGGGGTTTGGTTATCCCTTTTGGATGCAACCAACTGAAAACTGATTTGCAACTTATTTGCAACGAAAACTGACTTCAAAACTGACTTGCAACTTCTTTGCAACGAAAACTGACTTCAAAACTGACTTGCAACTTCTTTGCAACGAAAACGGACTTGAAAACTGACTTGCAACTTCTTTGCAACGAAAACTGACTTCAAAACTGACTTGCAACTTATTTGCAACGAAAACTGACTTCAAAACTGACTTGCAACTTGTTGCAACGAAAACTGACTTCAAAACTGACTTGCAACTTGTTTGCAACGAAAACTGACTTCAAAACTGACTTGCAACTTATTTGCAACGAAAACTGACTTGCAACTTATTTGCAACGAAAACTGACTTCAAAACTGACTTGCAACTTGTTTGCAACGAAACCTGACTTCAAAACTGACTTGCAACTTGTTTGCAACGAAAACTGACTTGCAACTTCTTTGCAACTAAAACTGACTTCAAAACTGACTTGCAACTTCTTTGCAACAAACTGACTTGCAACTTCTTTGCAACTAAAACTGACTTCAAATATCTCTCTAAATCTATAAACTCTCTGTAAACTCTCTCTCTCTTAATTTGCAAGTCAATTCAATTCAGTAATTGAAAAAAATTTGCAAACAAAAATATAAAATGTAAACAACATTTCACTCTGGTATTATTATGTTTGGTACATAAAATAAAATTATTCTATACTGAATATAACAGTGAAAATAACTCTGAAATTAACTCTCTTTTGAAATTAACTCTCTTTTGAAATTAACTCTCTTTTGAAATTAACTCTGTTACAATAAACTTTCTGTTACAATAAACTTTCTGTTACAATAAACTCTCTGTTACAATAAACTCTCTCTGAAATTAACTCTCTCTGAAATTAACTCTCTCTGAAATTAACTCTCTCTGAAATTAACTCTCTCTGAAATTAATTCTCTCTGAAATTAATTCTCTCTGAAATTAATTCTCTCTTACATTTAACTCTGTTACAATTACTGTTTCACTAAGAAAATGTATCACTGGTGTCTGAAATGTTCACTGTTTTATGTAAATTCTGACTTGATACTCATTATTGACTGTTAATAATACTGACTTTTCAAGTGTATAAATTACTTAAGAAAACAAAATGTATTTAACAAAATTTTCTATGGGGAAATCCTTAGAGACGTGTCCTGAAGACGTCTTGTTGGCTACTTCTTCTTGGATGAAAACTAGGCGTGAAGAACTTGGAGTCGTGACACACCGGTCAAGGGTGGATGTTACGAACTAGAAGTCGTGACACGCCGGTCAAATGGTTTTATCCTGATAAATCTTCTTTTATAAATCTTCTTTTATAAGTCTTCTTCTTTTATAAGTCTTCTTCTTTTATAAGTCTTCTTCTTTTATAAATCTTCTTCTTTTATAAATCTTCTTCTTTTATAAATCTTCTTCTTTTATAAATCTTCTTCTTTTATAAATCTTCTTCTTTTATAAATCTTCTTCTTTTATAAATCTTCTTTTATAAATCTTCTTCTTATCCTGGTAAAGGGTCGCCAGCTCTGTTAGACCCTTCCTTCTTCTATGTGTTTATCCTGGCTATAGGGTCGCACACTGTTAACCCCCCTTTTATGGCCCTTTTTCGGTTCGGATTCGACGGGGGGTTCTGGTTACGGAGGCAAGCAACGGATATTTCTTCTGATACTTTTCTTCTATAATTTTCTAATTCCTTCTCTGATACTTTATAACTTTTCGACTTTACTAAGTTCCTCTGACGATAGCCCAACTCGAGGGGGAAAATAAAAAGTTTCTCTTACTGTAAATTTACTTCTTAAAAATATACAGGTACTGCTCTGAATTTACAGGGGTAGAGGTTCGACCTCCCTCCCCGCAGCGAGGCTGCTAACCAGGGGAGTCTCTTAGCAGTCCAAGGCAGAGTCTCGTAATCAAGTGTCCTTCATTTTACAAATACATGTATAAAATATGCCTGAATGTTGGGGGATGGCAGTTGGAGGTTAAGTTTCCCCCCTTTTAAACACGATCAGGTGTTTGAAAGTTTCCAAATAAAAATAAAAAAAAAATAAATAAGAATAAAAACTAATCTTATTTTTTTTTGCCACGTCTTCATTTCTGAAGGCGATATCATTTTTGTTTGGGTTTATTACAATTATGATTGCGATTATGGATTACTTCCCATTCGCTTATGATTGTCCCTTACAGTTCGATTAAAGTACATTCTTACATTATATATAAAGTCATTACATTCAATTATAGTTTCATTGAAGTACATTACGTCGTTACCATTCTTACAGTGTTTTTATATATATATATGGTTAGATTATATGGTCAGATTATATGGTCAGATTATATGGTCAGATTATATGGTCAGATTATATGGTCAGATTATATATGGTTATTATATATATGGTTATTAGTACAACACAAGTACATGAGACATGACAAGATAATTTATATACAACATAATATGTTATATTACATTTTTAATATGTTATGAATTTGGATCAGAGCGAAAGATGTTGTTTATCTTAGAAACGTTCAATTTGCTGTGGTTCGCGAATTCGACCACTCAACTACTGTAAGCCTAATGAATGTCTTGAGCGTGAACGCACTTAAAAGAAAAAAATTAAAAAAAATACATGTGGACGTATTTTGCATGTAAGTAACAGAATAGGTTGTGTGCGTAATATAGACGCGCGTAAAATAAGGACTGATAGGTTGATAGGTATCAGTAGACAATAGGTAGGAAACAACATAAATAATGATGTATAGAGAATGAAGTTTTTTTCTTTTTATTATTATTATTATTATTATTATTATTATTATATATTATTAAGGAATTTACCATACATTCAATACGGAAGATGTCCAAATACTAAACACGTGATTCAGTGTTCAAGGTATGGAAAACGTGAAGAGAATTAAGTTACTTTATGACGTCATAGTTATTGAATTTGTACGTATAATACAAAGCATTATTAGGAAGATTTACAAGAACGAATTAGAGGCAAAGAGTTATATGCAATGTGTATGCATAATCTAGGGACGAGGGTGAGATGCAAGACAATCATATTAATTAATAACTTCTATAACAAATAAAAATGGATACGACTAAACCATAGGTATGGTAGATCGTAGGGTTTTGACACGATCAAAGATAGGAAGCCACAAGTAAAATTATTATCCAAACTCGCGTTAAGCGATTTTGGTTCTTATGTAAAAATGAATATTGATTATTCATTTCATTTTTACATATATATATATATAAGGAGTTTGTATGTGGCATTCCAGCAGAAGGCAGGAAGTGCCTGAACCCTGTTTCTCCCATCACTGTCCTCTTCATCTGGCCTTTTTACATGTCACGTCTACTCTGTAAGCAGTCCAGCATACTCTCAAACACGCGCTTCTCACTATATCCCTTACTACACACGCATGCATCTTACACACTACACAGTCTTTTCAAAAAAGGTGTAATTTCAATAGTTTCGGAGATTCGCGATTGGCCCCTCCTTCCTGCCTGCATCGTATATAGTACCAAGCAAGCCTCTCCACAGTTTACAGGTTTCCTCATTGTCTAAAATTTATAAAGTTCTCTCTTATTGTTTTCCTTATTGTAACGGACATCACAACCGAATTTAAATAGTATTTAAGTATTATGTCGAGCAACATAGCTAGATAACCCGCCACAGCCTAGTTTCTTTGCATAATCATGAAACAAGATTATATATATATATATATATATATATATACACACACACGGCAAAAGTAGTTTGAAGATTTATTCCACCACACGACTGATTATAATTATACACTTTAGAGGAGTTTGCAAATTGCATATACTTAGACAAAAAGTATTAGATCTTATGATGATTTCATGTCATTATCAGCATGCTTCACTGTCCTTTCAGTCATTGTGACCGTAGAACGTACCAGAACTATGGTCTTGACAAACCACAATGTGTTAAATTTAAATATTGACTTATTGTTATTATTACATATATATGTACACGTGTTAAGAGTATTTACATTAAATATATTGATTTAAATACATTTCGTAATAAGAGCATCTGGTAACTCTACCCCAATTTTGCTATATGAAAATGAAAATGAAAAGGTTTATTGGCAGACTATAGTCCATATGGCAAATATTATTAATACAATGACAGTTCATACACTAAGGGTAGAAATATATACAATTGATTAGAAATAATACTGCACTGTCGAAGTTAAGTGGAGCTACAGACAGACAGACGTTTTCGTACCAAGAAGTCCATAGCTTAGGCCTTAGAGGATAAATGGCAGGACTCATGGATAGCTTGGATGATCGGGTTGGTTGATTTTTTAATTCTTTGCATTAGAATGTGTTGAGCACGTCTTGTTACCTCCGGGAAGCTCGGGACATTGCGGGTAGCAAACATTTGCGAAGCTGAGCATCTCGGGGTAATTTATGTAAGAGTCTAAAAGAACTGTTGTACAGCAAATTTAGGTACTGCCAGAACCTTTTTTATAATTCACCCAGAGCTGCAGACCGTATATATTACTGCAGAAAGTACGAAAGAGTGTGTCTTTAGCTTCACTTGTACAGAAACGAAAGCTCCTTATGGTCATATTCGCTTTAGCATACAGGCTTCGAGACTGCTTTCTTATATCCGAGTCATCACTCAAGGAGCTGGTAATAGTTTTGACCCAATTACTTAAACTCTTGTACTTCCTCAATTACTTCACCATTCATTTTAAACCTTATGTGAAAAATGCTCTGTATCAATTGGTCCACAATTAACCCACCCCTTATATCCACAGTCTAACTATAGAGTAGATTAAGTCTAGCCTTGTAGGGGTCAGCCTAGAGATTCCGGAAATGGTCCAGAGCGGGCAGATAAATTGAGGTCCACAGTAGGATTCCTCACCAAATTAGGTTAGGGCAATCTACCTTCACCTTTGTTACGCTATGAGTTGATGCTAGGTCTTAGGCCACAATGTAGGCCTAATTTGTCTGACCCAGCTTAATTTACTGCGTTTACTTCTAACTGGTTAAAAACACAATTAGTCACTTACTACTAGTTATTAGAGACCCTTTTCCCCTTTTGTTTAATTGTTGAGAGCGTACTTGCTGGGGGGATCTTTTTTCCGTTGTTTGTTCTTCCCCCTTCCCTCGTTCCGTCTTGTAGCCCCGTTCCTCGTTTTCGTTCCCCCTTGTCCACCTTTTCGCTGGGCTTTTTCCACCAGCGACCTCTTGGTTTTTTTGGTTGGTTGATCGGTAATGTATATCTATTACCGAGCACGCTCTTGTCACACAGTATATAAATACTAGTGTGGAGAATAACTCTGGTGAGCAACCAATTGGTTTCATCCACCCAGTTATTGACATAAAGGAATTTAATAATTGTTCGATTAACTACCTACCTACTCAGTGAACCATTTTCGTTACATCCCAACTACCCACACATCAGTTTTCCATATACTGGGGGCCCCGGGAGATAAAAATTTTGGTGTCAATGTCACCAATTTTTATGTCTGAGTATAGACTAGCTAACTATTTGACTGTAAATGCCTGTTAATCTGATTAACAGTGACTATCTTCACCATCTCATGGAGAAGATGTAGCATTTAATTAGAAGAGAAAATATACATCCATAAGATGAAACTGTCTATGGTCTTTACCATAAGAAAAGGAAAAGTGAAAGTTAGAAGATAAAATTACAATTCCCCAGCATCTATTTTTTGTTGTAAAACTAGTCGCGCCTTTAATGCTGTTTGTCGCTGAGGTCATGTGTCTGTCAATGTTGTAGTAGGATGCGTTACCACTCCTACTGTCAAAGGAATAGTTACTGGAAGTTCAGTGTCTCCAGTTGTTACTGGCGGTGGAGAAGGTTCTCCAAAGTCCATTGTTTTGGGTCCAGGCTCTAAGGGGTACAAAAGAGAAATGTCTCTTGTTGTGTCACCCGTTGAAGTCCTTAATTTGACCACTCTTGTTACCCGTCTGCCCCTGGTCTGAGTTCTAAAACTCTAGCCAGAGGCCAGTATTGTCTTGGAGTACTGTCATGTATGAGAACAAGGTCCCCTACCTTAATTGTGTCAGACCAATCCTTCTTAGTCATTTGGTTATGTCTCTCCCTTAGACCCATCGAGTACTCAGTTTTCCGCTGTTTAATGAAATGAGCTTTAACTCTAGTTAAATGTTGTAACTTAGTCTGGAGCTCATCATGTCGTTGAGTCCAGTTTGGGTCTTCTGAAGAGTCTATATAGTAGTCCGGCAGGAGACTAACTTGTTCTCCCCGAATCAAATGACTTGGAGTTAATGGTTCCGGGATCATTAATGTTGTCACTTACATAAGTGAGTGGTCTATTGTTAATGATGTTCTCAATCTCAGCCAGGAGAGTGAGCAACTCAAACAAGTGTATCTGTTTTTTACCATTTGCTTTCTTCAAGCAGTTCTTTACTGCTTGTATATTCCTCTCCCAGATAGAACCATACCAAGGAGAGGCAACCGGAATATACTTCCACTTTATGTTTGAATTTTGTATATATAATTGTGTGAATTCATTGCTTAACAAATCGTGGATGACTTGTTCACCAGCCTTGAAATATGTAGCATTGTCAGTCCAAACTGTCTTGGGTACTAAATGTCGTGCACAGAATCTCTTAAAGACAGCAACAAAAGACTCTGCTGTAAGGTCCTCCACAACATCCAGATAAACAGCTCGTCAGGCAGCACATGTAAACAGTACAATGTACATTTTTTGTTCAGTGTCAACCAACCCCACAGTCAATGCTCCTGTATAGTTAATGCCTACAGTCTCAAAGGGTCTGTTGAGAGTAACTTTCTCCTCTGGCAAAGCAGGAGGATTTGGTATCCTATAGGGCCTAGCATGAATACGCCTACATGTGATACACTCACTCAGGACTGTTTTAACAGTGATCCTTCCCTTGGGTATCCAATAAGTTTTTCTTAATGTAGTTAGTGTCTGTGGTACCCCCATATGATGTACATCATTGTGTGTGTTTGTCTGATGATTAATGTTGTCAAATAGCTAAATCTAGGTAAAAGGATTGGATGTTTGCTTTTGTAAGACAGTTTTGATTTGTCTAATCTCCCTTTACACCTTAGATGGCATTCCTCATCTCTGAACAAATTTAGATCCACAACTACTGATGGTACAGGTTCTTTTGTTTGTTTCCCATTAGTCAAGAATTCTAACTCTTTATTGTACTCCTTTTGTCGTGCATGCGCTATCCAGTACTTGGTTGCAACTTCTGTATAATTATGATTGTTTTTATTTAGCTGTTTGTTTATTGTAGTTAAACAGTTGTGAGCAAACCTCAAACAGTAAGCTGTGACCCTGACAAGTTTGCTGAAATCAGAATAATGTTCATAATTAGTGATTGGTTCAACCTTTTCATTTGAAAAGATTAAATTTAATGTCAAGTTAACTTGTTCCACAGGCCATTGGTCTGTATTACAGAGCCACTTAGGTCCCATGAACCAAGTTTTGTTTGACTTCAACAACTTGTAGGATAAACCTCTGGTCAGAAAGTCTGCTGGATTTTGTTTAGTTGGAACATAGTGAAAGTTTACTTGTAGTCTTTCATTAGCTTCAGCTATTTCTTTTAGCCTATTTCTTGCAAAGATATTCTTACTATTAATGCTAGCATTCCGTATCCAGGCAAGACAAATCTGACTGTCAAGCCAGATGTGGATATCAGTTATGTTCACAACATGGTAAGCATCCTTAAGCAATGAATTGGTTTTAATGGCTAACGCAGCAGCCAATAGTTCCAGTTGAGGTATGGTTCGGGTAGGTTTGAGGGGTGCAACTTTCCCTTTTGCATAAATTAGATGATTTTCTGTAGGACTTACAAGGTATGCACAGTACCCATAAGCATGTGTGCTTGCATCAGCAAACACATGAAGTCTCTGTGGCTTATCCCTAAACCCACAGCACCTTTGAATTTTAATGTTCTGCACTTTTGTTAAATCAGCAGCTAACTTCTTCCAAAATTTTTGCTATCCATTTGTTATTGGATCATCCCACCCAACATTTGTCATCCAAACTTCTTGGAGGAGAATCTTTGATTTTATTGTTGAAGGCAGGAATAGACCCATGGGGTCAAAATTTTTTGAAGCCTCTGATAATATTTGTCTTTTAATATTTACTTCCTCATCAAGTTTAAAACCTTTAGTACAGATTGAATCATGACTGATAGAAGATGCATCCAAATAACAGTTCATACCTAAAGTTTTAACTCTGTCTGATGGATCAGTAAGACCATTATTATCCTTTAAAATCTTTTTGTTTAATTCCTCATCATTTGAAATCCACGCACTAAGTTCAAAGTTACCTTGTTGCATAATGTTTTGAGAGTGTTCATAGACCTCAGATAATTCAGATTTTGTTGTTGTTGAGCCTATTAGATTGTCTACGTAAAAATGTTCCTTGAGGAAATTCATTGTTAAAGAGTTATTAAACTGGTTCAAATGATGTCTAATTGTCATTGCTAATAGGCTAGGTGAGCAATTGGCTCCAAACAACACAACATTAAATCTATAGGTTATGACCCTTTATTCAAATCAAATGGATCCCTGAACCATAAGAACCTAAGTTGGTTCTTGTCATATTCATTTTTTAGATTTATTCTCAAAATTGCCTTGAAATGTCACTTTGTACGGCATATTTATCTAACCTGAGGAGCCAAGTGAACCCTCTCCTCCTTTCTCTCCTTTCTCTTGGGGATAACGCCCTCCAAGTTTCCTTGTTGCACCTACAGCATCCCCACCCCCCCTTTGCTTTTGCAAGCAAAGGGGGGTGGGGGATGCTGTAGGTGCAACAAGGAAACTTGGAGGTGGCGTTATCCCCAAGAGAAAGGAGAGAAAGGAGGAGAGGTGTTCACTTGGCTCCTCAGGTTAGATAAATATGCCGTACAAAGTGACATTTCAAGGCAATTTTGAGAATAAATCTAAAAAATGAATATGACAAGAACCAACTTAGGTTCTTATGGTTCAGGGATCCATTTGATTTGAATAAAGGGCTCATAACCTATAGATTTAATGTTGTGTTGTTTGGAGCCAATTGCTCACCTAGCCTATTAGCAATGACAATTAGACATCATTTGAACCAGTTTAATAACTCTTTAACAATGAATTTCCTCAAGGAACATTTTTACGTAGACAATCTAATAGGCTCAACAACAACAAAATCTGAATTATCTGAGGTCTATGAACACTCTCAAAACATTATGCAACAAGGTAACTTTGAACTTAGTGCGTGGATTTCAAATGATGAGGAATTAAACAAAAAGATTTTAAAGGATAATAATGGTCTTACTGATCCATCAGACAGAGTTAAAACTTTAGGTATGAACTGTTATTTGGATGCATCTTCTATCAGTCATGATTCAATCTGTACTAAAGGTTTTAAACTTGATGAGGAAGTAAATATTAAAAGACAAATATTATCAGAGGCTTCAAAAAATTTTGACCCCATGGGTCTATTCCTGCCTTCAACAATAAAATCAAAGATTCTCCTCCAAGAAGTTTGGATGACAAATGTTGGGTGGGATGATCCAATAACAAATGGATAGCAAAAATTTTGGAAGAAGTTAGCTGCTGATTTAACAAAAGTGCAGAACATTAAAATTCAAAGGTGCTGTGGGTTTAGGGATAAGCCACAGAGACTTCATGTGTTTGCTGATGCAAGCACACATGCTTATGGGTACTGTGCATACCTTGTAAGTCCTACAGAAAATCATCTAATTTATGCAAAAGGGAAAGTTGCACCCCTCAAACCTACCCGAACCATACCTCAACTGGAACTATTGGCTGCTGCGTTAGCCATTAAAACCAATTCATTGCTTAAGGATGCTTACCATGTTGTGAACATAACTGATATCCACATCTGGCTTGACAGTCAGATTTGTCTTGCCTGGATACGGAATGCTAGCATTAATAGTAAGAATATCTTTGCAAGAAATAGGCTAAAAGAAATAGCTGAAGCTAATGAAAGACTACAAGTAAACTTTCACTATGTTCCAACTAAACAAAATCCAGCAGACTTTCTGACCAGAGGTTTATCCTACAAGTTGTTGAAGTCAAACAAAACTTGGTTCATGGGACCTAAGTGGCTCTGTAATACAGACCAATGGCCTGTGGAACAAGTTAACTTGACATTAAATTTAATCTTTTCAAATGAAAAGGTTGAACCAATCACTAATTATGAACATTATTCTGATTTCAGCAAACTTGTCAGGGTCACAGCTTACTGTTTGAGGTTTGCTCACAACTGTTTAACTACAATAAACAAACAGCTAAATAAAAACAATCATAATTATACAGAAGTTGCAACCAAGTACTGGATAGCGCATGCACGACAAAAGGAGTACAATAAAGAGTTAGAATTCTTGACTAATGGGAAACAAACAAAAGAACCTGTACCATCAGTAGTTGTGGATCTAAATTTGTTCAGAGATGAGGAATGCCATCTAAGGTGTAAAGGGAGATTAGACAAATCAAAACTGTCTTACAAAAGCAAACATCCAATCCTTTTACCTAGATTTAGCTATTTGACAACATTAATCATCAGACAAACACACACAATGATGTACATCATATGGGGGTACCACAGACACTAACTACATTAAGAAAAACTTATTGGATACCCAAGGGAAGGATCACTGTTAAAACAGTCCTGAGTGAGTGTATCACATGTAGGCGTATTCATGCTAGGCCCTATAGGATACCAAATCCTCCTGCTTTGCCAGAGGAGAGAGTTACTCTCAACAGACCCTTTGAGACTGTAGGCATTGACTATACAGGAGCATTGACTGTGGGGTTGGTTGACACTGAACAAAAAATGTACATTGTACTGTTTACATGTGCTGCCTCACGAGCTGTTTATCTGGATGTTGTGGAGGACCTTACAGCAGAGTCTTTTGTTGCTGTCTTTAAGAGATTCTGTGCACGACATTCAGTACCCAAGACAGTTTGGACTGACAATGCTACATATTTCAAGGCTGGTGAACAAGTCATCCACGATTTGTTAAGCAATGAATTCACACAATTATATATACAAAATTCAAACATAAAGTGGAAGTATATTCCGGTTGCCTCTCCTTGGTATGGTTCTATCTGGGAGAGGAATATACAAGCAGTAAAGAATTGCTTGAAGAAAGCAAATGGTAAAAAACAGATACACTTGTTTGAGTTGCTCACTCTCCTGGCTGAGATTGAGAACATCATTAACAATAGACCACTCACTTATGTAAGTGACAACATTAATGATCCCGGAACCATTAACTCCAAATCATTTGATTCGGGGAGAACAAGTTAGTCTCCTGCCGGACTACTATATAGACTCTTCAGAAGACCCAAACTGGACTCAACGACATGATGAGCTCCAGACTAAGTTACAACATTTAACTAGAGTTAAAGCTCATTTCATTAAACAGCGGAAAACTGAGTACTTGATGGGTCTAAGGGAGAGACATAAACAAATGACTAAGAAGGATTGGTCTGACACAATTAAGGTAGGGGACCTTGTTCTCATACATGACAGTACTCCAAGACAATACTGGCCTCTGGCTAGAGTTTTAGAACTCAGACCAGGGGCAGACGGGGTAACAAGAGTGGTCAAATTAAGGACTTCAACGGGTGACACAACAAGAGACATTTCTCTTTTGTACCCCTTAGAGCCTGGACCCAAAACAATGGACTTTGGAGAACCTTCTCCACCGCCAGTAACAACTGGAGACACTGAACTTCCAGTAACTATTCCTTTGACAGTAGGAGTGGTAACGCATCCTACTACAACATTGACAGACACATGACCTCAGCGACAAACAGCATTAAAGGCGCGACTAGTTTTACAACAAAAAATAGATGCTGGGGAATTGTAATTTTATCTTCTAACTTTCACTTTTCCTTTTCTTATGGTAAAGACCATAGACAGTTTCATCTTATGGATGTATATTTTCTCTTCTAATTAAATGCTACATCTTCTCCATGAGATGGTGAGGATAGTCACTGTTAATCAGATTAACAGGCATTTACAGTCAAATAGTTAGCTAGTCTATACTCAGACATAAAAATTGGTGACATTGACACCAAAATTTTTATCTCCCGGGGCCCCCAGTATATGGAAAACTGATGTGTGGGTAGTTGGGATGTAACGAAAATGGTTCACTGAGTAGGTAGGTAGTTAATCGAACAATTATTAAATTCCTTTTATGTCAATAACTGGGTGGATGAAACCAATTGGTTGCTCACCAGAGTTATTCTCCACACTAGTATTTATATACTGTGTGACAAGAGCGTGCTCGGTAATAGATATACATTACCGATCAACCAACCAAAAAAACCAAGAGGTCGCTGGTGGAAAAAGCCCAGCGAAAAGGTGGACAAGGGGAACGAAAACGAGGAACGGGGCTACAAGACGGAACGAGGGAAGGGGGAAGAACAAACAACGGAAAAAAGATCCCCACCAGCAAGTACGCTCTCAACAATTAAACAAAAGGGGAAAAGGGTCTCTAATAACTAGTAGTAAGTGACTAATTGTGTTTTTAACCCAGTTAGAAGTAAACGCAGTAAATTAAGCTGGGTCAGACAAATTAGGCCTACATTGTGGCCTAAGACCTAGCATCAACTCATAGCGTAACAAAGGTGAAGGTAGATTGCCCTAACCTAATTTGGTGAGGAATCCTACTGTGGACCTCAATTTATCTGCCCGCTCTGGACCATTTCCGGAATCTCTAGGCTGACCCCTACAAGGCTAGACTTAATCTACTCTATAGTTAGACTGTGGATATAAGGGGTGGGTTAATTGTGGACCAATTGATACAGAGCATTTTTCACATAAGGTTTAAAATGAATGGTGAAGTAATTGAGGAAGTACAAGAGTTTAAGTAATTGGGTCAAACTATTACCAGCTCCTTGAGTGATGACTCGGATATAAGAAAACAGTCTCGAAGCCTGTATGCTAAAGCGAATATGACCATAAGGAGCTTTCGTTTCTGTACAAGTGAAGCTAAAGACACACTCTTTCGTACTTTCTGCAGTAATATATACGGTCTGCAACTCTGGGTGAATTATAAAAAAGGTTCTGGCAGTACCCTAAATTTGCTGTACAACAGTTCTTTTAGACTCTTACATAAATTACCCCCGAGATGCTCAGCTTCGCAAATGTTTGCTACCCGCAATGTCCCGAGCTTCCCGGAGGTAACAAGACGTGCTCAACACATTCTAATGCAAAGAATTAAAAAATCAACCAACCCGATCATCCAAGCTATCCATGAGTCCTGCCATTTATCCTCTAAGGCCTAAGCTATGGACTTCTTGGTACGAAAACGTCTGTCTGTCTGTAGCTCCACTTAACTTCGACAGTGCAGTATTATTTCTAATCAATTGTATATATTTCTACCCTTAGTGTATGAACTGTCATTGTATTAATAATATTGCCATATGGACTATAGTCTGCCAATAAACCTTTTCATTTTCATTTTCATATAGCAAAATTGGGGTAGAGTTACCAGATGCTCTTATTACGAAATGTATTTAAATCAATATATTTAATTTAAATACTCTTAACACGTGTACATATATATGTAATAATAACAATAAGTCAATATTTAAATTTAACACATTGTGGTTTGTCAAGACCATAGTTCTGGTACGTTCTACGGTCACAATGACTGAAAGGACAGTGAAGCATGCTGATAATGACATGAAATCATCATAAGATCTAATACTTTTTGTCTAAGTATATGCAATTTGCAAACTCCTCTAAAGTGTATAATTATAATCAGTCGTGTGATGGAATAAATCTTCAAACTACTTTTGCCGTGTGTGTATATATATATATATATATAATATATATATATATCTTGTTTCATGATTATGCAAAGAAACTAGGCTGTGGCGGGGTTATCTAGCTATGTTGCTCGACATAATACTTAAATACTATTTAAATTCGGTTGTGATGTCCGTTACAATAAGGAAAACAATAAGAGAGAACTTTATAAATTTTAGACAATGAGGAAACCTGTAAACTGTGGAGAGACTTGCTTGGTACTATATACGATGCAGGCAGGAAGGAGGGGCCAATCGCGAATCTCCGAAACTATTGAAATTACACCTTTTTTGAAAAGACTGTGTAGTGTGTAAGATGCATGCGTGTGTAGTAAGGGATATAGTGAGAAGCGCGTGTTTGAGAGTATGCTGGACTGCTTACAGGGTAGACGTGACATGTAAAAAGGCCAGATGAAGAGGACAGTGATGGGAGAAACAGGGTTCAGCACTTCCTGCCTTCTGCTGGAATGCCACATACAAACTCCTTATATATATAATTATATATATTATATATATATATATATATATATTAGGGTGTTTCATACCTATAGGGTAAAATAAAAATGAGCTTGGAGTTTTAATCCACACGTTTCTCCGTAATCTAAAGAACAAGAAAACACGTTTGTGCAAGTTTGAACCAGATCACGCTGCATTTAGAGGTCCCCAACTTTGACGACTTTTTGTCAGTTCATTTCTCGCCTGCCTGCAGTGAAGACGGTTTTCTTCGTCACTTGAGCGGTTCGTGTTGTATAGCCTATTGGACAACTATGGAGGTAATTATATATGCTACTAATTATCTCACTTTACTGTGGTATTGAAATTTATTATTATTTAATTTCTGTCATTTTACTGTGGTAGTGATATTTATTATTAATATTACATGAAATTAATTAGTCTGTTGCATATTGGACAACTAAGCTGGTAATTATTATGATACTAATTAATGTAATTTTACTGCGGTATTGAAATTTATTTAATTAATGAATTGTCAAAGAGAACGTAGTGTACACGTATCAGTTTTATAAATAAAGAAAAGCAGTAACTGGGACTCGAACCAGTTTTCATAGCCGTTTTGCGGCATCGCTCAAGTCGGCGTACACAGCACGCTATCCACTCCCTAGATGGTGTAGTGGATAGCGTGCTGTGTACGCCGACTTGAGCGATGCGCCAAACGGCTATGACACTGGTTCGAGTCCCAGTTACTGCTTTTCTTTATTTAATTAATGAAATTAATTACGATGTGAAATTATTTCTGTGGAATTATTTAGTTTGTTTTCTTTCCAGGTGTCTACCAGAGCGAAAACAGAAGTGTTTCTTATTGGCCAGACGGATGCGAACATCACATCAAGTGGCCTTCCAACTCAGTTGCAAGTACTCAAAAAGTACTTTTACCACCAAAGGAGCAAAAATTTGGACGTACTAAATGCCTGAACCTGTGCCTGGATGCCTGTCTCATATTTTAGGAGAGAGCGAGAATCCCCATGATGCGTCGAGATCGGCCTTGAGGAAGATGGAATCCCTTCTCAAGGAATACGACCGGCTTGTGAAGCACAAGTCACATAAAGCAGAGTCCTTCCGAGTGAAGGAGGCGATGTTCAAGGAGGCAATAGCGAAGGAGATCATGGACATTGCTCATCACAGGCTAAGGAAATGATGAAGAATCAGGAGGACATCCACTTTCTCGACATGCAGCGTGAAGATCCAAATTCCTGCAGCATGGGCCCTGTTGACATGAAGCTTCACTATAAGGAGATTAGGAAAAGGAAGAGGCTGGACAAGATTAAGGAACAACAGGAGAAGGCCAGGAAGGAACAAGGAGCTGCAGAAGATACGGGGCTTTAGTGATTTCAACTTCGTCAGAGACTGACTCAGATGTCGTTGACCCAACCGTGGAAGTTTTTCCATCCTCCTCCAAGGGAAATACCAAGAGCGACGCAGGAATCTGATCTCACAGGATGTGACGACTACCTACGATCGGCTGAATATTTCGTACCGCGATTCAGCTATGTCGTACGCTGCAGCGGCTAAATCACTAGGTTTTGACTTGGATGAACTGTCCATTTCTGCAGTACCATGTCCGCACACGCAAGGCTCTCAGGAAGGTGGCTGCTGAAAGTTATCAATCCGACGAAGTTTGTCCTGGTCAGCCTCTTGTCTTGCATTGGGACGGTAAGCTCCTACCTGACAATGAGCAATGGAAGGAGAGCGTTGACCGGATCGCCGTCCTCGTCTCTGGCGACGGCAAGGAGAAGTTGCTCGGCGTTCCTAAGGTGACGTCCGGAACCGGCGAGAAGATAGCGCGAGTTTGCTTGGATTTGGTCAAGGAACACAGGATGGAAGAGCGCGTGCGGGGACTGTCTTTCGACACACGACAGCGTCGAACACCGGGATTCATATCGGGGCCTGCGTCCTGATTGAGAAAGGTCTTGGCAGCAGAGAACTCATGTACTTCCCCTGTCGGCATCACATCTATGAAGTCATCCTCAGCTCCGTCTTCAAGCGTGCATACGGCCCTTCAAGTGGCCCCGATATACCCGTTTTCAAGAGGTTTCAGGCACAATGGAAGTTCATCGACCGGTTGGACGTGCGGCCGTACGATTTTGCTCAAGTCAATGACTCTATGAGGGAACTGAGGGGAGAAGTCAGTCCTGCTGGTGAGAGGGATGGTGAGCACGTCGCATCAGCGCGATGACTACATGGAACTGCTACAGTTGGTTCTCATCTTCCTGGGAGAAGCAAAAGTGGTGGATTTCCCTCTCAGAGCCCCTGGCGCTTACCATCACGCTCGATGGATGGCGATAGCCATCTACTCCTTGAAAGTAATTCTACTGAAGAAGCAGTTCAAGATGTCGAGTCACGAGTTGGAAGCTCTGACAGCCGTAGGTCTCTTCGAGTCCCTCGTCTACATCCGAGGTTGGACTCGTGCTGCAACCTCAAGCAAGGATGCCGCAGTTGATCTGGAATTTCTGCGTGACGCGGAAGCCTTTGCCATGTCGGGATATTCGTGTGTTAACGCTGCGCAAGAAGCCATGTCTCGACACCTATGGTACATCTCTGAGACTCTTATTGCCATGGCGTTCTTCGACGCAGATGTAGCAGATGAAGAAAAGGCTCAGATGGTCGTCAGTTTGGGTAAGCCCGTCGAAAAAGGAACTCAAGCGACCCCAAGGGAAGAACGTCAGGAATCTTGCCTCGAAACACCTGGCGGAGTTCGTGACAGGAAAGACGATGGCTTTCTTCCATGCATTCGACTTGGACACAGAATTCTTGAAAAAGCCAGTTGCCGAGTGGACTGAAGTAGAGGGCTTCAAGCAAGCAGCGGCAACTGTTAACAAAATCTCTGTCGTCAACGATCGGGCCGAAAGAGCCATCGCGCTCACCAAAGAGTTCAACTGTTCTCTGACGAAGAACGAAGAGCAGAAGCAGTATTTGCTCAAAACTGTGATGCAGCATAGGGCGAAATACCCGAATAAAACCAAGAAGGATGTCATGGACAAATGATTCGCAAGAAGTGGTTATGTTTTTTGTATCTTTGTGAAAATGTGTAGTGAAATGGTACTCGTTTGTTGAATAAAATTCATTGACAGATTTTTGTTTAATTTTTTCCGTTTATGATCTGCCAGAGCATCAAACTGGGGACCCGTAACTTTAAACTATTGAATTAATACTTCGGTTTATCAGTCTCCTCAGCAAATGGAACAAGGGGATCCATGTGGATTAAAATTTTTCCAAACTTTTAATTTATGAAACACCCTAATATATATATATTTATTTATTTATTTATTTATTTAAATTCGACTCTTGTAAATATGCATAGCGGGTTATTATGAGTCAGAAGTTATAATGAGATCGATGTACAGTTCCCTCGAGTGATCTGTTAAATAATTTTAAATTAAATATTAGGGCTCGCTTACGCCATTGCAGAATCGAATATCGCGTGATGATACAACGTTCAGTTTTACGTTTTTAATACAAGTGAAAAGCGTATGGTGCGTTCTATGAGTACATTATTATGATTGAAAGTATTTTTGTGGCCATTTGTACAGAAAACGATGTTTTTTATACGAGATCTGATATCATAAAGTATTAAATTATAAGATTTTAAACGTTGTATAACGGTAGGCTTCAGTCTGTAAAGACATGATTGGTACAGCTAATGACAAAAACAAAATGCATGAACATTCTGTGTGATTGATGTAAGCAGTGGCCTGACTGGTGTGAAAACAAATACGTTTATTATGAGAATTATGAGGAATTGTGAACAGCCGTTAAATTAGAGAAATGATAATTAAAGTAATGTGAATAGTCCTAACTATAACTACAAGTAGAAAGGTTCTTAATGAAAAATCTCTCACTTTCAGTACCTATTTCCCGCTGCATCTATTTAAAATGACAACCCACACAAATTCGACATCCCGTTTCTTTAATTGCATCTAATAAGAATTTTTTATCCCGAACCTACTTATTTGGATGTTATATATATATATATATATATATATATATATATATATATAATATGATAATATTAATAATAATAATAGCAAGATTAGTATCAACTAATAGTCTTTAGAAGAAAGTTAAACTTAACAACTAACCTGAAAACAATTACTGAGAGAAATATATAGCAAGATTGGGGGTATAGTTGCCAGATGCTTTATTACGAAGGGAATTGAAATCAAATATTTAATTTAAATACTCTTAACACGTGTACATATATATGTAATAATAACAATAAATCAATATTAGTAATAATATTTAAGTGGATGCTTAGAGGAGGAAAACACTTTGGTGATTTAGTTTAAAGCATCGTTACGCAACTTGATGTTCTTTTTAACACATGTAATTTTATAACGAAATTTGATGAACGGTAAAATTATTAGTTCATATACCAGAAAATAGCATGTGAAAGTGAATGTAATGGTATATAACGATGTAAATAACAGAAAACTACATATTTAAAAGTAAATAAACAAATATGCGTGTACTATATATATATATATTGTATTTGAAGGTCATCTCGTTTGAAAATAAGCCAGTTTCCCTTAAAAAAGAGAGAAATTAATTTATTTAAATTAAAATGATAAATATTCATTTTATTTTTCATAAAGCAGATCTTAAACAAAGAACTTGTATTCGGTTTAAAATATGATCACTCTGATTTTCATTTATGTATTGTTCGCAATTTGTTAACATTTGAAAATTGGATGTGTTGATGCGCAATGTGGTTAGGTTTATTAAAACCTTTCAGATATTCGTTTCCATTTCTACTGTCTGGCGGAATTTGCCTTAACAGGAAGTACTCGAATGTATGTATGTTTTTGCATGTTTGTTCTTGTTTGTCTCATGAAAGGACTTTTTCAAGAAGAAGGCGAGGCTCAATCCTTTCTTAAATTTTTTTTGAAGGAAGGTGAAGACGAATCATTTTAAAATTAATTTTTTAAATTTATTTTTAAATTTATTTTTAAATTTTTTTTTTTTTTTTTCCCCCTTTTTTTTCCCCCTCTTTTTTTCCCCTCTTTTTTTTTTTTTTTGAAGGACCATGAAGGACACCTCATAAAGAGGGACCGCCATGAAGGACGGTGGAGGACCTCCTCCAAATTGATCCATTTCTGTCTCACATTTTGCGGCTATACTACTGGCCTCGTGTATCCCAAAACAGTGTTAGCATAACTTTACCTGCTGACGGCTGCGTTTTGAACTTCCTTGCAAACGGGAAGGTGTTATTCTGCTACACGACAATGCGCGCCCTCATACCACTGCACAGACTAGAAAATGCCTTCAAAAACTTAAATTTGAAGTTCTCGACCATCCAGCCTACAGTCCAGACCTGGCACCTTCGGGTTTTTACCTGTTTGGACCACTAAAAGACGCTTTGAGAGGTCAGCGATTCCAAGGCGATGATGACTTGAAGGAGGCGGTGCATGACTGGCTACGCACACAGCCAAAAACATTCTTTTGTGATGGCATTAGGAAGCTTGTAGATCGCTGGATTAAGTGTATTGAGAAACAGGGAGACTATGTTGAGAAGTGATGTGTTTATAATCTATCAGATGTGAAAATAAAATTGTGAAAATAAAAAGTGCGGATACTTGTTGAATTACCCTCGTATATGCTCAACTGTTTACTTTTACGTTTAATATGTTTCTTTTAAAGTGTATTTAGGATCTCGGTTTGACGGCCAGCAGAAAGAACAAAAACATCAGCTTTTTTATTTAGTTAATGTTCAGTTACATTGCAGAATAATACATTTTAGTTTAGAGAAATGAAAAGTAGTATCAAGAAAACAGAGTTGACAATGAAAAAAAAAAATAAAATAAAACATTACTAGCAGAAGCCAGTGGTAAAAATGCCACGCTTAAACAATCAACAGGGGCTATTTTTTTAATATTTCCCCGAATGAGCACATACACAAACATTATCCGATTTCAGCTTTATATATAAAACTTATATATATATATATATATATATATATATATATATATATATATATATATATATATATATATATATATATACCTAAAAAGCTTTATATATATACCTAAAAAGATAATTTTGAAGTGGCTCCAGGACCGTCGTGCAGGTTTTGGAGTCCCGGACCAAGTCATGGCTATGGAACCGTCAAAGTCTAGACTCTACCAACTGGTTAGGTTAACTGAATGCCGGGTTAGGTTAATTGAATGGCCGGTTAGTTCAACTGTACGCCTTTGACGATTGGTTAGGTTAAGTCGTGATATTTTCGTTAGTTTACTGTCAAAACTAACGAAAATATTACGACTTAACCTTACCAATCGTCAAGGGCGTACAGTTGACCAAACTGTGCATTCAATAATTTTCCCGTAGGTTGCCCCTGTTGATTGTTTAAGCGTGGTATTTTTGCCACGGGCTTCGGCTAGTAATGTCTTATTTTTTATGTTACTTTTTCCACTTTTAACTCTATTTATTTTCTTGATACTATTTTTCATTTCTCGAAACTAAAATGTATTATTCTGAAATGTAATAAACATTAACTAAATAAAGAAGCTGGTTTTTTTTTGGGGGGGGGGTCCACCGGCTGTCAAGCTGAAAAAATTCAAAACCGTACATTTCTTCACAAATGAAATTTATAAAATCAACTATACACGGTAGTTCCTTACGAAGGAAAAAGTTTTCTTTGCCTATCTCTCTCGCTATCTGCAATATTTTAACCTTTTTATACGTTCTTCTCTCATTCCTCACTCGTAAAAAGACTCATTTGGAGAGAAGCGAATGCAGCTACGGCAGCTTTTAGCCAAAATTGTTCCATTGTTGGGTAAAGTCATCCGTCAGCATGTCTATTTAAAAAGCTTCTTGAGGGAAATTTATCGGGTTGTGAGAAGGTATAGAAACTGTAGAAACCTTCATTCACGCTTTGCAAGAATATATGTGCGTGTGCACGTATATATATATATATATATATATATGTATAGAAACGACGTAAGTATAGAGGAGTGTTCTCTTCCTCGTGTGCAGAACACTCCTTATACTTACGTCGTTTCTATACGTTAATATACTGCGCGGTCATTGCAGTTAAATGTACATATTCACGATTTGCGAGGGTGCCCTCTCAAGGCATTGGTTTTCTGCCCTATGTAGGAGAATTACAACTTCTGACTATCGTGGCTCCGTAGTGTAGTGGTTAGCACGTCTGACCGGCAATCGGAAGATTCTGGGTTCGATTCCCGGGCGGGTGCCTTATTTTTCATTTGTTTGTTATTTCTCTTCCTCGTGTGCAGAACACTCCTCTATACTTACGTCGTTTCTATACGTTAATATACTGCGCGGTCATTGCAGTTAAATGTGTATATATATATATACATATATGTGTGTGTGTGTGTGTGTATATATATATATTAGTGGTGGACCGGATGTCAGTTTCTCAACATCCGCGGATGCGGATGCGGATATTTAGTTAATCTATCAATATAATATAGAATTAGGAATATATGACATAATTTTTCAAATTTCGTGATATTACTATTATGGCAGGCAATGCATAAGAATTAAAATTAATATTAATGTTTTCATTATGATAAAAATAATAACTTTCTCAAGAGTTTCAGCCACAGAAAATTCAATGAAACAAGTTTCATTCAATTTTCTGTGTTATCAGGTATTTATATTTTGAAGTTTATATATTTGTTTGTTCATTAATAATTAATTAATACTTTACATGAAATGTGCATGACTGGGCCTTATAAGCTACTTTATAAGCTAATTTAATTGTAAATTGCATAATTTATTAGAGGTAATATCCGCATAACATCCGCAGTCAGAAGTGCGGATGCGGATGTTAAAAATGATGCGAATGCGGATATCCGGTCCACCACTAATATATATATATATATATATATATATATATAGTGTATATATACAATCAAATCCAAAGATTTCAAACAAAGGGCATTAGCAACAATAGGAAAAAACAAGTAGACAATAATGAAACAATACTGAAACCACCAAAAACAAAGGCCCCAAGTAAAAATGGGGAAGAAACTATATGTAAATACTATGTGAAAGGAATTTGCAGATATGAGGGAGGAGAATGTATTTACGAACACCCTCTTGTATGCAAATACTTTTACAATAATGGTCCCTGCAAATTTGGTGGAAAATGCAAATTCTACCATCCGGTCACTTGCATAACCTACGCAACATATGGAACCTGCCAGTACGGGAGAAAATGCTACTACCATTATCTCCGGACAAGTTCAAAGAACAAAGGACAAGTTCCAAATGACAACAGAAGGAATGGGAGAAAAAAAAAATGTACCCAAATAGCAAGCAAAACACAAATAGCACACAAAAGTTTTTCAACATCTCTGACACAATACAGCTGCTAAGTCTCATACAGCACATGCAACTGACACAGCTAGGAATCCTCGAACCGGAACGCTTCATGGCAAAAAGCTACCAGAACAGGTAGGCGGGAACGGATCCATCTTGGAGGACCACAAGGATACAAAACACGCGAAACCAAAGGACAACGAACTTAAAATGCACAAGGGGCAATGCAAAACAAAGAACATAAATATTGTCCTGGCAAATATTCCAGGAATAAAACCGAACATTCTCTAAACAAAGTTTCCTACCTGAAAGGTTTTATGGACGAAACAAGGGCGGACATCGCATGCCTCATAGAAACACATCTTAAAATGCACAAGGGGCAATGCAAAACAAAGAACATAATTATTGTCCTGGCAAATATTCAAGGAATAAAACCGAACATTCTCTAAACAAAGTTTCCTACCTGAAAGGTTTTATGGACGAAACAAGGGCGGACATCGCATGCCTCACAGAAACACATCTTAAAATACACAAGGGCAATGCAAAACAAAGAACATAAATATTGTCCTGGCAAATATTCCAGGAATAAAACCGAACATTCTCTAAACAAAGTTTCCTACCTGAAAGGTTTTATGGACGAAACACATCTTAAAATGCACAAGGGGCAATGCAAAACAAAGAACATAAATATTGTCCTGGCAAATATTCCAGGAATAAAACCGAATATTCTCTAAACAAAGTTTCGTACCTGAAAGGTTTTATGGACGTAACAAGGGCGGACATTGCATGCCTCACAGAAACACATCTTAAAGACTGCCAAGGAAACTGCGATAACTGCGAACACTGTATCGATAAGAAAGAATTGCATATCGATGGATTCAACTTACTAAGAGCGGATAGAACAACGAGACGTAAAGGTGGCTGTGCTATTTATATACATGAGAGACATATGACAGAGACAGTAATAAGTATATCCAACAGCTTCGTGGAAACCCTTGCAGTGAAAATAGAGAAACTAAACGTGGTACTGATAGTTATCTATAGACCTCCAAACTCTCCAACTGAAAAATTTCCGGATACCATTGATATTATCAGAACCCTAATAAAGTCCCTAAACTTTCCATCCCCTAAGCCTAATATAATACTCTGCGGCGATTTTAATTTTCCATTTATAAAATACAAAAAGGTGGGTAGAAATATATTTATACAACAAGATAAGGGGGGCACAAGAGAGGACCAGGAGCAAGCAAAAATGCTGAGGGCTCTTACAACCGAGTTTATGCTGACACAGGAGATAACAGAAAATACCAGAAAAAATAACTGCCGAGATCTGGTATTCACAAATAACACGAACTTGATTGCCGATATAAAAATAACCCCAACTATTATCTCAGACCACATATAATCGAGTTATCAACAAATATTGGCAATAACTTTAAAAGACAATACACATACGGAAGGAAGAAGCAAATTTGGGGCTTTTAACCTAAACTCCAAGACCATAAATTGGGAAGAAATCAGATCACACATGGCCCAAATAGAGTGGAGAATAGCTTTAGAGAATAAGACAACTGAGGAAATGCTAACAACCTTGAAAGAAAAGACGTTGAGAATTTTGGAAAAATATGCTCCGAAAGCACAGCCAAAAGGAAAGAGGAACTGGCTAGAGAGGCAAAAGAGAAGAATATTCCGCAAAAGAAAGAGAGCAGCGACGAAGTTAGCAAATTCCGGAGACAACAATGCCAGGAAAGTAATACAAGAAAAACTGGAGAGTATCGATATGGAAATACAAACTCTGATAAAGGGCCATACAGAAAGGGGAGAGGAAAAGGCGGTAAAACAAGCAAATAATGTTACTATACTCTTGCTGTTAACTCCACTGTCTATGTCTGTTAGCATGATAATGAACAGAAGTGGGGCCAGCACTGTACTTTGTGGTACTGAGCTGCGTATTCTGATTCTGATGATGATACACCTTGAATTTTGACCACCTGCATTTTCTCTCTAACTATTCTTTCAAATATTTTGGTGAGGTGGGACGTCAATGACACTGGTCTATAATTCTTTGCTTGAGATCTATCTCCGCCTTTATATATTGGGACAATGTTTGCTCTTTTCAAGATGCTCGATATTTCCCCACTGTCTAGGGATCTTCATATCCAGCATAAGGGTGTAGCTATTTCATTTTAACAGTTTTTAATTAATGGTGCGTTCCATTTGTCCGGAAATGCAGCTGAATGTGTTTTCATTTGTCCTATAGCTCTCGCTACATCTTCTGTGGTAAAATCAAAGTCTGTTATACATTCTCCTTGCAATTTCTCTTCGAAGAATGCATCTATGTCAGGCATCACTTTGTCACTCTTTGGGGTACTGAAGACTGATTCATACTGGGTTCTCAATGTTTCAGATATTTCTTTTAGATCGTCTGTTATTTCATTAGTCCCTTTCCTTAAGGGCCCGATAGTAGCGCGCGTTTTTGTTTTTCTTTTTGCATAGCTGCAGAAGTATTTTGGATTTTCCTTTATTGCTTCTACCGCCTTTTCCTCTTCCCTCTCTGTATGGCCCTTTATCAGAATTTGTATTTCCCTGTCGATACTCTCCAGTCTTTCTTGTATTACTTTCCTGGCATTGTTGTCTCCGCAATTTGCTAACTTCGTCGCTACTCTCTTTCTTTTGCGGAATATTCTTCTCTTTTGCCTCTCTAGCCAGTTCCTCTTTCCTTTTGGCTGTGCTTTCGGAGCATATTTTTCCAAAATTCTCAACGTCTTTTCTTCCAAGGTTCTTAGCATTTCCTCAGTTATCCGAATGCGGTCCTAGGTGCGAAGCCGCCACCCATTGACAGGTCAGAGACCAACCTGAGCAGATCAGATCGAGTTAACTTAGCACGATTCCGATGTGAACATCACCCCAACTTACACACATATAAACACAAACTAGACAACTCCACAGACGACACCTGCCACCTGTGCCACGACACACCACAAGCAATTGAACACATCATGACAGACTGTACCGCTCTAGCACAACATAGAACACAACACAACATCACTAGTGCGCTGAACCTCTGTTCTACTCCGGAGAGGGCGATCGGTTACTTACGTGCCGCCGGCTTGCTCGATCAGGGTGGGCTGATCGGCTATCGAACAACAAAAACAACATTATTTGTGGACGATACAAAGAACAGCAGAAAAATCAGCGAGGCAAATGAAGTGGAGGCCTTGCAGAGAGACACAAACAAAATATACAAATGGTCAGAAGAAAACAATATGACATTTAACACCGAGAAATGTCAGCTCTTGAGATATGGTAGAAATGAGGAAATTAAACAGACTGCATATCATTCCCCAGATAGACAGGAAATTCAGAGAAGGACGAAAGCGGTTGACTTGGGGGTAATAATGACCGAGGATGCCAAATTCGAGACACAAAATTAAATAGCAATAAACAAAGCAAAAAGAGTCGCGGGACAGGTACTAAGAACGTTCAAAAGGATGGACAAAACAGTAATGATTCCCCTGCTGAGAACACTGATCACACCAAAACTTGAATATTGCTCAGTTTCGACGTGCCCATATAAAAAGGAAGAAATTAATAAACTTGAAGAAACGCAGAGACATTTCACAGCCAAGATCGATGGCTACAAAGAACTCAACTACTGGGAAAGACTACGTAAACTAAATCTGTACTCCCTGGAAAGAAGAAGAGAGAGGTATACCATAATCTACATATGGAAAATGATCGAAAAACTTGTATCAAACCTCAACCTAAATCCAATTACCATCCAAACAACGCTGGAAAATAGGAAAGTCAGAATGTGTAGTGTTCCCAAATTAAAGGCCCGACAAGGGACCTCCTCAACACTGAAGGAAAATAGCTTGGTTGTCAGGGGGCCGAGACTTTTTAACCAGCTTCCTAAGAACCTCAAAAACGTTACAGGGGTCAAAGTTAAAGTCTTCAAGAGAAGACTAAATTCCTGGCTCAGGACGGTACCAGATGAGCCAGGTGCACCTGGCTATGTGCGGTGAAGAACGCAAGAGAGCAACTCGCTCCTCCACCAAGCCAGGCCTAGAGGCGGGGCCACCAGCTTGACCTTCGTGTGAAGAGAGACCGACGCACGGAACCGCAACGAGGTTAACGAGGTGTTACACAAATTTGTCATTAAATTCGCAGAATTTTCATTAACTACATACCGCAAACTGTCATATAAAATACAACCAGAACTTAAAATCACATATACTCTTTTTATAAAGAAATTCATATACGTGTGGTAAGGAGTTAAAAAGCCAATAAATTTCACGATTTTACCGATTTTCAAGTCACTAAGAGCTAACAGCTGCTCGTTGACTCAGTCAGATTCCGCACAGGCTGAAAATGACAGAAGCCCAACACTGTGTGTATATACTTACACTGTGACTGTATATATATTGACTATGATAATTTATAATTAATAGATAGAGAGTAGCTAAAATGGTTATCTTCTTGACAAACGGTCTACGGTCTCCTCTGGAACTATGAGAAAATATGAAAATACAAAGAGTACACCTCCAGAGATTTAAAAAAATTACTCACTGTATTCTCAATGTACCTTCGGTCTACCGAGTATACTCTACATACATTCTACCCAGATTACGTTTTGTCCACATTTTAGAGTGTAGCAGCTGAGTAATGGAATGTAAATACAGTATTTGCGTTATCCTCGTATCTTTCGTCGCCTGATATTTGAAAAAAAAAAAAAACCCTAAAGAAAAGGACTTTGTAAAGCGTATTCTATTGTATCATTTACTTTTTTCAAGTAACTTCTATCATAGTTTGTCATAACTCATAACTCATCATGATTTTAAAGTTAGAAGATAACATACAGATTCAGTCAATTAAGAGTGACATTAATTTATGTAATCGTATTACATTGTACTCGTATTTATAACTAATTTTATAATTCCAAATAATACTTAATTCGTGACGATAGACTTAATTCTTACACCCATTTCAATTACAGCACAATATTTTTTAAATAATAATTATTATAACTTCTGTACAAAAATAATAATATTATTATTATTATTATTATTATTATTATATAAAAAAGAAGGATATGAAACACGACTGAAAAGGTTTATGAAAATGAAAGTATTCATCACTTGAAAACGACTGAAAAGAAAAGAGAATCACTTTGAAACTTCTAAAAGTTGAGACCTTTTTTTTACAACGTAAATTGTGTAATCATAAAATTTACGCAACAAAAACTTTAGTTTGACATTTAAAGCGACATTTTGAAACGTTACTAATTAATGTTCACATTAAACCGTTAATACAATAATATAATATTATATAATAGGCATAAAATTGCATACATACATACATACACACATACATATAAAAGCGCAATCTCCAAATAGTTCATATAGATATAAACCGCCCATTGTTTATTCCTGATAAGATGTAAACAGCTACATTTTCCAACGCAAATAAACAGTTCTATGAAAAGCCGAGGTAACTTACTCTATCCGCACAGTAAACAAACCCATACCAATGTTATGTCTTTTTTTTTTTTCTTAAGAAATGACGTAAAAACGAACAACCTGCCAACTAACGTTTTTTTCGTGAAACTAATACATATATTCCTTTCAAGTTACTTAAAAAACAAAAACAAAACTGTAGGGAAGGTTTTTTTTTTTTTAATTCCTTCCTGATCCGACGTTGTATATAAAATAACACTGCTTTAGTTATACACCCTTTTGATGTCTCGCATATAAAACTCCACACATTTCAGTTCATTCTTCTTCTTCTTCTTTTCTGTCTTACAGGCAGCTATGAATACCGCCTATGCATGCCTCTGCATTTGGAGTTGTTATGGGAAGAAGCCAAATTGTTTCAGATTCCTTTTACTGAACATTTACGACGAAAATATTTCAGGATTTTTTTTAAAATTATTCTGCGTTTTTATTCGGTAAACCAAATATTTGGCTTAGTGCATACCAATAAGGAATAAAGTAGACTAAATCAAAAGTTTATATAGGATCACCTGAAGATCAGAGGCCCCAGCCTCATCTGAGGGGTTTGAGCTTCAGGTGAATAAATTTTGGGGAACTTGATCTTCAGGTGGCAAAATTTATTTTATTTTTATGTTAAATTTTTAGGTTAAAGTTACACCGATAGGAGTAGTAGTGGTTATGTTAGTTCCCTCAATCATCAATGTGTAAAACTGAGCTGGGATCACCTGAAGATCTTCCCCCGCCCAAGCCCGATCCATCTGAAGATACTCCACCCAAGTCTGCTCCACCTGGAGATACTCCCCCAGTTTTGACAACTGAAACAAACAATTCATTTAAATCCGAAAATATCACGACTTAACCTAACCAATTATCAAGGGCGTACAGTTGACCTAACTGGGCATTCAGTTAACCTAACCGGGTATTCAGTTGACATAACCGGGCATTCAATTAACCTAACCGGGGATATATATATATATATATATATATATATGTGTGTGTGTGTATATATATATATATATATATATATATAATATATATATATATATATATATATTAATATATATATATATATTATATATATATATATATATATGGACTATAGTGTGCCAATAAACCTTTTCATTTTCATTTTCATTTCCTATATGGATCACCTGAAGATTATCCACCCCCAGCCCGATCCACCTTTATGTTTCTCATGTTTGTTATCATAATAAAAATTTTTTGATCTTATTATTTTTGGATCTTTTCCGTGTCATGTACTGTTTCCGATTTTGTTGAAAATAACGTATTTAATGCAGAATTTTATGCTGATTCCAAAAATGACCTTCATTTTTTGAAGAAATGAAACAAAAAAATTGTAGAGCACTTTAAATTTGGTAATGGTCTATGTATGTGTATTATTATCAATGTGTGTTTTTTGTTGCAGATAAAAATGAGTGATAACATTAATTTAAACTGGTTTTGGCAAAACTTACAGACAGAAAAGTCTGCAGTTAGGTTTCTGCAGGAATACAATGTCATCCTAAAAACTAAATTGTGTCGCCGAAAGCATGAAATGATATTAAAATTTCTACCCGAACGAACTGCTTGGAGATGCCAGAAAAAGTCGTGCAATGAATCTGTTTCTGTGCGTCAGAACACCTGGTTAGAAGGCTCTAAACTTCCTCTGAAGACGATAATTATATTCATCTATTCATGGTCGAAAGAATACACAAGTATCAAATTTTGCGAGGATGAACTTGACATGAACCACAACACCGTCGTAGATTACAACAATTATTTAAAAGAGGTAACTTATCAAAATGTAAAGATAAAACCTAACCTAACGTAACTTAGCTTAACCTAACCTAATCTAACTGAACCTAACCTAGCCTAATCTCTTTTTTTCAGGTTTGTGCAGAAGAAATTTTGAAGAACCCGATGGCAGTTGGTGGGGCCAAACTGCACTGTTGAGACAGACGAAACCCTTTATGCAAAAAGAAAATTAACCGAGGGAGAATGCTCCAAGAACAATGAGTTTCGGAGGCGTTTGCAGAGAAACTCGACATGTCTTTATTTATGCTGTTGGTCGGAGAGATAGAGAGACACTGGAATCTTGTATAAAAACCAGCATTCTTTCAGGGTCTACTATCATAAGTGATATGTGGAAAGCGTATGACAACATTGATTCAATTCCAGACTATAACTTTCAACACTATACTGTAAACCATAATGAAACCTTTGTGAATCCAACCAATGGTGCCCATACACAGCAAATTGAGAGCACTTGGAATGTTCTTAAGAGACGAAACAAGCAGCATTGTGGAACAAATCGTGGTATGATTGACTCGTATCTCTGCGAGTTTGTTTGGCGTCGCAGGCATGAAAACAAAGATCTTTTCAAGCAAATACTGAAGAATATTTCTGAATTTCACCAAACAAAGAATTCTATGTAACATTTTTGTGTTTCATTTCTCCAAAAGATGATGGTCATTTTTTGAATCAGCATAAAATTCTGCATTAATGTTATTTTCAACAAAATCGGAAACAGTACATGAAACGGAAAAGACCCTTATTTTTATCTTCCTTTAATTTGGAGGCCCTGATCTTCAGGTGGAAAAAAGTTGGGGCCTTGATCTTCAGGTGAGAAAACGGGGGGCCCTGATCTTCAGATGATCCGTTTATATATATATATATATTATATATATATGCGCCTCGGTGGTGTAGTGGTTAGCATCAGTGACTACGAATTCACCAGTCCCGGATTCGAAACCCGGTGATGCAGGCGGCGCGCACTAAAACCCAGCTGTTCATCCTTCCACACAATAAAAATTGGTTGGTAGATAAATGGGTACCCTGGGTAGGCTAGTGGTTAAGACGCTGGGCTGCTGATCGGGAGGTCGTGAGAGCGAGTCTGGGCGAGGACTTTGTAATTTCTGACCACCCAAGGGCGTACAGTCGATCTATTAGTAAATAGTAAATACTATTCCAGAAACAAACAATGTTATAATTAATAATAGATCAACTGTACGCCCTTCATAATTGGTTAGGTTAAGTCGTGATATTTTCGTTAGTTTTAACGAAAATATTCTGTCAAAATTGGTGGAGGGGGGGAGATAACCTACGAGTACCTTTTTCTGATCCAGTAAAGTAATCAAGAAAGCAAAGTAGAATGTATAAATAATTAATTAATCAGAATTTTAAGGTTCTTAGAAAATTGGTGGTGTGTGGCATCTTAACTGATATTTCATTAAGGTTTTAATTTAATTTTTAAGCTTATTTTAACTATATTGTTATTGACTGTACTGAAATATAGTTAAAATAAACTTTAAAAATAGTTTAAAAACTAAATGTACTTTGGCGAAATCATTTCCATCTTCGGTCACTTTAATTCGGAGCAGTATATTGAAATTCTCGAGAGGAATCTTCTTGCCTTTGAGAAGAGCATATCTATTTCCAAATCCTGAAATGATATAATATTGTACGTCAAGAATGGTGCAACGATGGTTTGAGGAACAACGAGGCATCGAATTGTTAAATTGGACAAGCAAAGGCTGCGATATGAACCCGATAGAAAATGTATGAGCCATTATTGTAAATTAATTATCTTAACTGAGCGTCGCTGACTTGTTGCACTTGTTTATTCAAACAACGTGTTCAATTTAGGGTGGATCGATTTTACATTTTTTTCGATTTCCATATTCTAATAGAGACAAAAACTTGCGCATGCATGAGAAAATAGCCTCTGCAAAATCTTAGCTTAATAGGTAATCATCATCTGCCCCCGGCAGAGCGATGAAAATCATATTTTAGTAGTCAAAAACGTATTTTTAAACCCTAGCCTAGAGTCATAAAATTTTGCGTGTGTGTATTTCATGCCTAAGCACGATATAAATGCTATGGGAAATATATAAATGCAGTATTTAAGACAAGAGCCGATCTGAAAATATATATAATATACATATTTTCAGATCGGCTCTTTGTCTTAAATAATGCATTTATATATTTGCCATAGCATTTATATCGTTGCTTAGGCATGAAATAACACACACGCAAAATTTTATGACTCTAGGCTAGGGTTTAAAATACGTTTTTGACTACTAAAATATGATTTTCATCGCTCTGCCGGGGGCAGAAGATGATTACCTATTAAGCTAAGATTTTGCAGAGGCTATTTTCTCATGCATGCGCAAGTTTTTGTCTCTATTAGAATATGGAAATCGAAAAAAATGTAAAATCGATCCACCCTAGACTGTTCATAAAGAAAGAGAAAACGAGTTCTGGTTCTGACATCACGGTGATGTCACATATATAGTCTTTATTTTCAAATGTTATGATATAATATAGAATTAACATGGAAATGTACATTTAGCGACGCTACAGATCGAAAGTGTTGGAACAGCATAAACATAAAGAAATCCTAATAATTACATTAAACTATTTACATTCTAAATACCAATTCACATTATAAAATTGCGCTATATATTTGTGAAGGGTATACTTATTGTATTGGTTTCCGGTTGTCATATGAACTAAGCAGAATTGAAAAGCGTTTCTTTCCATTCCTTATGAATACATTCTGAAGGACCCGTATGAAGACCGTTTTTTAGGAATTGCCTTTTAATAATCGCTAAACCGCTGAATAGGAATGATAAAATCATATGTATTAATTTGATTTTTATTAAAAGGTGGACATTATAAAAATCACAGAATAATCAAATTTCAGTTCTTTTCACCTTTATTTTAATGAGAACAATATACTTGTTTAGACCTCCGTAACTCCTCTAGTTTTAGCTGAATACTAACTAATCTTAATATTAATTCTGATTCAACATCAAGCAAGAATTGGAGCTATTGAAGAATAGGGACCCCAGACTTCTTTAGTTAGCTTTATAAGGCTAACTAACGAAAATATCATGACCTCACCTAACCAATCGTCAAGGGCGTACAGTTAACCTAACGATTGGTTAGGTTAGGTCGTGATATTTTCGTTAGTTAGCCTTATAAGCCTAACTAAAGAAGGCTAGGGTCCCTATTCTTCAATAGCTCCCAAGAATTTTAAGTTTTATTGAAGTAAATATGAAAAACCAGAGTCACATAAGTATGAGGATGCAAAGGGAGTCGATAATTTCAATGCTTCATTTGACAAAGTCTGGTATTCGTTTGATACAGACATCCAAAACTGAAAAAAAGTTAGGTGACTTGAATTGAATTTTAGTGTTTCATCCCAACCTAATTCAATCAAATGACCTTGCACAATTCATGACAATGATGCTAATTGAATAACTCCTTCAGAAAAAAAGAGTAAACATCCACCGAACATAGGCCCAAAGTCATCCTTAGTAAAATACTCTTCATGTTGCTCAGTGAGACCTTCAATATAACTTTTATTAATGACTTCAACAAAAAGGTAGTGTCGTCATCTGGAAACTTCTAAAAAAGCACAGGTTTGTGCAAAATTTTCAAAGTTACTATTGTGAATACGCTTTGACTATGACTAGTTTTTTCTTAAATGCTGCAACTTTATCTTTAGCCATAAAAGCATTTACATCTCGACCTTAAAGAGCCATATTTAAATCATTCAAGTAACCAAACAATCAATTAAATAAGCAAGCTGTGCTATCCACGAATGATCTGTAAAAAAACTCAGTAAACTGAGACTTTTGACCAGTTAAAAACGATAAAACTTCACTTCTTAATTCAAACAATCTGTTTAAAGTGCGTCCTCTTGACAACCATCGTACTTTTGTATGAAGTAGTAGTTGTTTATGCTCTGCACTAATTTCATCACAAAGCAACTTAATCTTGAATTAGTTGCAAGGCTTTTAATAAAATTAATTATTTTCACAACACCGCTCATAACTGAAAGTAAATCCCGTGGCAATGACTTCGTATCTAATGCCTGACGATGAAGAAAGCAGTAAGTCCACACTGCGTTTGGAGCCTTAGTTTGTATACGTTTCACAAGGCCGCTTTGCCTGCCAGTCATTGATCTTGCACCGTTTATATAAATGCCAACACAACAGTTAAAATCAATACTGTGTTTGTATTTTCAACAGATTTTTCTAAAACATTGAATAAATCTTCTGCTATTGTACGGTCTTCTACGTCCGTTTTTTTCATCCAACTGAATTGCAAACATTTCGCTTGCATTAATTTGACAATAAAGTTGGTCTTTTAAATTATTTGCCATGTCCAAAATTTTTCGAAACGCTGTTATTTGAAGATCGAATGGCTTCAAAACTTTTTGAAATATTTCCTCCTACCATTGTTGTTCCTCCATCAGATATAGGGCTATTTAAAATGTTTCACCTGATTTCAAATGAGAATATTTTTTAATGTTACAAATACAGAGTGATTTGTGATACATCAACCAAAAGAAAAACTGTCCAAATTTTGTCTCTCACCTCATAAATGCTCTATGTGACTTCCCCTAGTTACACGAGCAACGTCGACACGATAGTCGAATTCCTCCCATACTCGCTCCAGCATGTCCGTTGTCACTGACTCTACGGCAGTAACAATGCGAGTTCGGAGCTCATCCAAAGATGTGGGCAACGGTGGCACGTACAGTATCCTTAACGTACCCCCAAAGGAAGAAGTCGCACGGTGTAAGATCCGGCGACCGATTTACAGCTCGAAAACTGCAACACACAAAACGCCTTCTGCTGTGCGGACGCCATTTTCACACTGACTGTTTGTTGCTAGGCTAGGCCACGGCGTGACTTTGGAGCCCTCTCGCGGTGATCTTGTAAAACTGGGAGATTTCCTCTTTCATGTGGTGTATGCCCAGTTGATGCACGGTTGATAGGTACGGAAGTATTCTCAGTTGAAATCGGATGAATTAATTTGAATAGCCCTGTACATGGCACTGTTAGTGACTCAGCAATTGTATGTGGTTTTTCTGAGCGTGCAATTCCTAGTGATATTTGATATAAAGCCATGAGTGCTTTTGTATTTATTGATTTTCGTAAGATCAAAGTTGTTTGTTGTGTTTTCAAAAATTCTAACTTACGTTCCAAAAATTCAACTTTTTTCCTTTTAAGTTGTTATATTTAGTTTTCAAATACCGCAACAGTTTTGATAGTTTCATGCTTTCATTGGCCAATGTTTCACCACAAATAACACACAATAATGTGTTATCATTAGTTATGGAAAATCCATACTCAATATATTTCTCAGAGTACTTTCTTTTTCTTTTGTTTGTAGTATTTTCATTCGTTTCAACCTGGTTGGAAGTTGATGCCACAACATTTGTATCAATTTTATTGCTTGGTTTTTGCTTAATCACAAATTTATCCATAGCTATTTAACTGATTTTTTTTCTTTTTAATTTAAGAAGTTGTAAGTGAAATGGACAAATTTACAAATAATAACTTATAAACATATTTTACAGGCCTATCGGAATATAAAAATTTGTTAACTGCATTTTTCACCAACACTTTATATGCAATTTATAAAGTTAAAGAAAACTAAAAACCATAATAATTTCAAGAAGTAGGATTACATAATTCTATGACAAATGGCCATTATTAGTAAAACTAACCTTTACTGATATCACCGGTCTTCAACTTCGGCTTATTTAAATCTCATTTTGAATAAACCCAGGTCTTGTTTTTCAACAACGAATCAAAAAATTTTTTTTTTATGATGCTATAAAGTCACATGATATGAATTAAGCTTGTGATTCGTTCTTGAAAAACAGAACCTGAGTACACAGAATAAGATTTAATTACAATAGAAATAAAAACTGACCGTGCATAATGTAACGAGGAAATATGGAGACCAACTGTCAGTTAAGGCGCGTCAACTTTATATATGGTGTTGCAATTATCGTGTAATGGTAGCGGACTGTGGTTTGATTTTTTCCAAAATTCGATTATTGTTTTCAAATTTCCTATATTTTATGCATTTTTCTGCGTTTCTAACCATGTCACGTGAGAGATCGGCGCCACTTTATTTTATACATATTAATATACTATTTTATATGGAAAATATTTTTCAGTCATTGACAGAGAACCTACATCTTAATATGGACACTCTAATTAATTGTTATAGTTTGAAATTATTTGAAAAAAAAATTGATAATATAATATTTTACTCTCATTCATTATGCTGCTTTCATGGACCTCTTTTTTGTTTAGGCCCCACTAGGGGTTGCAATCGATAAAATATTATCGATAATTTATCGATAAATGAAAGTCAACTATCGTATAATTATCGAGCAGATTTATCGATAATTTCAGATCACTTCCTGATTTTTTAAGTTTACGCTAAATGAACAAATTTTCTCTTGCAAATGAGATTTATTAGAAATAAAAAACGTTGTTGCTTCTATCATGAGATGAGCAAATTGGAATAGAAAACTTCCGAGTTCTTAAGTAAGTCCTCTATGTTCAATGCAGGCAGTGAATTCGCATTGTACGAAGTAAAGAAAAAGAGAAGCGAAAATCTAGATCGATTGTACGATGCATTAAGGACCATCAAGCCTACAAGCTGTGAAGCAGAGCGTGCATTTTCTTCAGCGGGAATTTTCATAACGAAGATTCGATGCAGTCTCTCTCCAGCCACTATTAATGCCTTATGCTTTTTGAAATGTTACTTCCTTAATAAGGATAAAAAACTAAAATCTCTTTAAATAACTATGGCTGTCACAATGTAGAATGATCTCATTAAAATCTGTTCTTATAATTTTGCGTTTTTCTTCTATTAATGAGACAGCTAATTTAATTAGAAAATTTACCGATAATTATCGATAATCCGAATTTTTTTCAATCATTTATCGATAAATGGACTTTCGATAATTTGCATCCTATAGGCCCCACGCATGGTCGTGTTTGGCGTACCCCTTAATCCAGCTCTGATACCCTGACTCCAAACACCCTTTTTCACAGCTTAAATGAAGCAGCAATTTTTATTAAAATGGAAGTATAAAATAGTAAAATTTAACAAAATCATGCAACTTACTGTTACAATATATAGTATGACTATCGAATTTTAAAAAAATCATAGTTAACTATAGCTAGCTAACACTTCCACATTTTCAAACTACTGAGAATTGGAAAAATAAATAAAAATATATAAACATAGCCGTTACATGAAATGGCAAAAGCAAACTGTACAATCCGTACAAAACTAATGTACGTTAGGTACAGCACTGGCACAACCATAGGCCTATTTTGTTTTAATAATATGTTTAGTTTTAGTACTAAGACAAACCTTGGCCAAATCACACAATCTAATCACACCCTAGCATTGTGATAGTTTTCTTAAAAAAAGTATTAAATTGAATAACTAAAACCAAAACAAATTTTTAATTAAAATATATTTTGGATCGCCTGAAGATCCGTCACTAACGAAAATATCACGACCTAATCTAACCATTCGTCAAGGGCGTACAGTTGACCTAATGATTGGTTAGGTTAGGTCGTGATATTTTCGTTAGTTAGACTTATAAAGCTAACTAAAAAAGGCTGGGGTAACGGATCTTCAGGTGATCCCATATTTTTAAATCTTCCCTTTTGAGCACATACACACAATTAGTAATTTGTATGTATGTTCTTTCAGCTTAAAAGTGGTAAAAACATTTAAAAATACTTTTGTAAATGTGCTGGGACCCCACTAAAACGACCTCACAACCCCAGTGGGGTCGCGACCCACAGTTTAGGAAGCCCTGCATTATATGATAACTGTATCGGTATATTTTAAACTGGGAAGTACAAATGACTTACTCACGTCTTCAAACCGTTCCCAGTGAGATCAGCGAAGTGAAGTGACATTAGCTCTGGTGAGTGGTTAAATGGGAGAGAGACCAATGTACTGTTTATCGATTCTCTCGCCATCCTTGGTTCTGAATCCAGATTCATTTGTAAGTCTTTCCTATCATACGACCTTTGACGTTGCAACGGATAAAAAATAATAACTAACAGAATATCTCGTCTTGATATTTTACTTCACATGTGTGAAATTTTCTAACATGAAAAATATTAGGAAGATGATATACAGGGTGAGCGAAAAGTCTCTGTGCACCTGCAAGAAGTGTAGTGAACCTGTACCTGCACTGTGTTGGGAGTGGACAGGTACACAGCGACTTTTCGCTCACCCTATATTAAACTGAAGGTAGTGTTTGAGATAAACATATTATATTTTAAATTATACAGCAAGAAATAAAAAGTTCGAAAAAAGGTTCCTTTCAATAGTTTTCTTATCGACGTAATTCACACCTTTTGTTTCTAAAAAGTCTGCAGTATAATTATTCATCAACGTTGCTTGAATTATTCATAATATCTATATAAATATTCGTACGTTTTATTTTCATTAAGTTTGTCCTAACTTTATACTACATTAAATTAAAGGTATTTATAATTTATTACAACTAAAGTACCTCATATTACTAAAGTCTACAGTAGCTTTGAGGTTGGTACCAGGGATGGGGTCAAATACAATTGCCCAAATACAAATATAGATACAAATACACTATTTTTTTTTACGGCCAAATTCAAATACAGATACAAATATTCGAATTTATAAATCCCCAAATACAAATATAAATACAAATATGAAGCTTCAAATACAAATAAAATGCAAATACAATTTTTACTGTATTTGCAAATTTCGTACCAATTTCATCCTAAATATAAACAGATAATATTTACTTGACTTCGGCTACCCATCAAGTAAGACAATACTGGTATAGTACTTATTGTATAAAACTTAACATTGCAATACTTTGGCTCTTATCAAAGTAGACTTCATTTTCACACCAAGGCAAGAAAAGTAACAAATTCCTCTTGTTTATTATTTTTATTAGAGAAAATTATTTCACACTTCTTGATATTTCTGCACTTTTGCATAATTAAAGAAAATAAATTCATATTTCTCAATGTTTGATTTTTACTGTTCATATCAATTTGTAGTTATATGCACAGTTATATTACATTAGTGTATTTGACTGTATTTGAAGCAAATACGGCAAATAAAAGGCTCAAATACAAATTCAAATGCAAATATGCAGCTTTTTAAATTCTCAAATACAAATACAAATGCAAATATCCATTTTTGTGTATTTGTAAATACAAATACAAATACGTATTTGACCCCATCCCTGGTTGGTACTACTGCTTTATACGTCATACACAAATACCAGACTCATCACCTTATTGCAAAAGAAAAGGGAAAAAAAGAGAAAAACAAAATTTCTTTCGCGAATAGTTTACAGTTGTCATGGGAACTAAACAACTTGTAACAGCGGTGAAGAAACACGATCTACAGGGTGGGCCGTAAGTTTCCATACATAGGAAAAATAAACATTTTTTTATGGACAACCATTTTTATTTATATAATATGCTCTACATGGTTGCCATTGTTTTGAAAACACATTTCAATACGTGTTCCCCACTGTTGATGAACACGCATTAGCACAGTTGACGTTATGCTTGTAATGGCGTTGGTGATACGTTCCTTTAGATGATTTATGTCTCGTATCTTTTCCTGATACACCATGGCCTTCAAGTGCCCCCAAAGATAAAATCAAGGGGGGTGAGATCTGGGATCTGGGAGGCCACTCCACAGGACCACGCCGACCAATCCAAGCATCCGGAAACTGCTGATCCAAATACCGACGCACGTGAAGACCATAATGAGGTGGAGCTCCATCTTGCTGGAAGTAAACTGGGAAGTTACCTTCCTCGTTTAGCAGGGATGGGAAAATCTCTTCTTGCAACATGTTAAGATACCTTTCGGCATTAAGATTTCCACTGACAAAAATTGGTCCAATAATTCTGTCACCCCATATCCCGGCCCACACCATCACTTTACCGGCACCTTGCATCTTCGTCGGACTCAGCCAGTTAGGGTTAGCATTACTCCAATAACGTATGTTTTGCCGATTAACCTCTCCATTGACGTAAAAATTTGCTTCATCAGTAAACAAGATCTTACGTCAAACGCATATTCTTAGGGTATCTGAAACATAAAAACAAACGTTTAAATTTTCCTATGTATGGAAACTTACGGCCCACCCTGTATATATTTTATACGTTTCGAAGGGACAAAACTTCCGTCGCAGAATGTGTATATATTATATATAATATTAAAATCCGCAAGATCTTCTGAGGTAAGACTTAAAACTGATTAAAATGTATAAGTTAGAGATGGATGGACGAGTGGTGGCGCACGCATAATTTTACGATATAATTTTTAACATAGTCAGTAACAGGACATAAGCAAGTAAACATTAACTTTATTACTACCTTTATGTATTAGAGAACCCTTTCAAATAGAAGAGACTCGGTCAGTAAAACGTTTTCTGCTTTGTTTACGCATGTTTGTAATTACTGTAAGTGTAACGACACTTCCTTCTCTTTTAATTAAGTAATGCGCAAACAAAGATAACGTCTCGTTAGCGGAGTCGTTAAAGGTTTCTCGTTAGATTAAACATGTCAGCTTTCGTTGCACGAACAGGGGAAAAAGAAATATTTACAAACGTGGAAGCAGGTGATTTTCTTCCATAGAACGAACGGTAAACAAATCGACTATATATATATATTATATATATATATATATATATATATATATATATATTAGTGGTGGACCGGATATCCGCATCCGCACTTCTGACTGCGGATGTTATGCGGATATTACCTCTAATAAATTATGTAATTTACAATTAAATTAGCTTATAAAGTAGCTTATAAGGCCCAGTCATACACATTTCATGTAAAGTATTAATTATTAATGAACAAACAAATATATAAACCTCAAAATATAAATACCATTAAATCAACAAACACTGCCTGTGCCGCTGTGCGTACTCCACTGTGGCTGAAACTCTTGAGAAAGTTATTATTTTTATCATAGTGAAAACATTAATATTAATTTTAATTTTATGCATTGCCTGCCATAACAGTAATATCACAAAATTTGAAAAATTATGTCATATATTCCTAATTCTATATTATATTGATAGATTAACTAAATATCCGCATCCGCATCCGCATCCTCCCGTAGGAGGGGAGGCTACGGGAGCTTCAGCCCGCCCGCCCCTAAATAAAATCATAGGTTTGATATTTCTATGCATTTTTGGAAATTATAAGTAAATTATAAGTAAGTACGCCATGCCAAGTACCTTCAGCACATGTATAACACTGCCCGACAAAAAAACATTTTTTTGCTGCTGATTTAATTCTAAGACCTGTTTCTGGATAATATTGATGTGCTGATTTCAAAAATCACCTTAGATTTTGTCCATCACATCAGGTTTTCGTGCAATGCAATATGTCTATTTTGGGTGATCCATGAAGGGCGCTTATCAAAATTGATGATTTTTGAGACCTGTTAACAGCTGTTTTGCTGTTAAAATTTTATCTGTGGAATACGCAAATCTGTGCATTAAATCTAAAGGTCATGTACAACATATTAAAATCTTGGGTATCTGTGATTTCCCCAGGTGTGAGCGTGACGTCATGATCCAAAAAGTTTGAAAATTATAAAGATCTTGTAAAGGATTTACTTGTAAACTTTCAGCAGTTGGGTTACAACATGAGCATTAAAGTTCACTATCTCAACAGTCATCTGGATAAATTTCCAGAAAATCTTGGTGATGTTAGTGAAGAGCAAGGTGAAAGGTTCCACCAAGATATCAAAGTGATGGAAGAACGATACCAAGGAAGATGGGATACCCATATGATGGCTGACTACTGCTGGAGCCTGCCAAGAGATTGTCTTGACATCTCTCATTCTAGGAAGTCCTATAGAGAAAATTTATCAGCACTGAAAAGTAAGAAACAAGAAAAAGACAATGTTAAGAAAACTGGTCCCGTGCTTGCTTTAATATGGATTCATTTTTTGCTTATTTAAACACTTTTAATCACTTTATGTGTCAATATTACCATTGTATATTAAAGTTCACTCCCTGCACAATTGTTTACTTTTCCATGCTGATTCTGGGTATGTAAAAACTTATTTTTTGAAAAGAAAAAAATTGGGCATAACCCTGCCAAAATGCGATATCTCCAAAATATCCGTATTTGATTGCTCGAAAACCTGACGTGATAGGCAAAAACTAAGGTGATTTTTTAAATCAGCACACCAAAGTTACCTAAAAACAGGTGTTAGAATTAAATCAGCAAAATTGGTGTTGGGCAGTGTAATTATTGTAATATATTTATGAATGTGTTTTTGCTTATTTACACGCTTTTAATATATATATATATATATATATATATATATATATATATATATATATATATATATATATAATCACCGTATTGTATAAATAATATTAAAAATATTTCTACTAAATTCTAAGCCAAAAACGCACCGACTACCTTTCGGTTACAGAACATTAACCTTTAATCTCTACCCATTATAAAAGTTACGCTAGCACTACCTGGGGTACTGGGGTAAACCAGTACCCCTGGAAGGATTTAAGAGTTAGGAACCAATCTTCCCAAAACTATTAACATCGTTTTTGCGAACGAGGTTAAACAACCCCAGTCATTATTATTATTATTATTATTATTAACATCGTTTCCAGAGTGCCTGGCACCACCAAGAATCTTTGGTGCTCTTCCAATATGTGCTCTACCTTAAAATTTACATTCCAATACGTGATCTACCTTAGATTATTCGGATTAGCAGCAGGTACGTTAGTTAGCCTTATAAGGCTAACTAACGAAAATATCACGACTTAACCTAACCAATCGTCAAGGGCGTATAGTTGACCTAACGATTGGTTAGGTTAAGTCATGATATTTTCGTTAGTTAGCCTTATAAGGCTAGTTTCACGGTAGAGCACGTATTGGAATATGGTAGATCACAGTTTCGCGGTAGAGCACATATTGGAAGAGCACCGAATCTTTTACGAAAACCACATTTGAAGAAAACACTAAATAACAGCTTTATACTCGTATAAAATAAGATGGTGTGATTGTAATAGGTTTTATGTTGGATAAAGTAATAATTCTACAAGAACGAAATATCAACACGAATATAGTCTAAAAAATGGTGATAGTTCCTCTTATCTTCGCTCGCACTGAGTTGAATATAACCATAGATTAGATTTAAAGAACTCGTCTATTCTTTTAACTCATCCATTTATTAACATATTAACTCTATTTTATTAATATATTAACTCTATTTTAATTCATCTATTCTTTTCTGAAGAGAAAAAGAGAAAATTAAGAGAATCTTTTCTCATAAAAAATACTGTAAACTTTAATAATAATAATAAAAGAACCTTTGAAATAAGCGATATTCTAAACAACGTTTTATACCCAGTGACCTTTATTTTAATAGATTTCGTAACAGACGTAACTTATACAGTAGAAGAACTCACTATCTTAGTTCACATAGTTCGCGCATGCGCCTCCAGTCGTCCATCTATCTCTCACTTTTACATTTTAATTAGTTTTAAGTCTAACCCAGAAGATGAAGGAGGTTTTCTTTCGAAAGGCTTGTCATTTTAAACTTTTATTTATTTTATCTTAGGGATTTTAATAGTATATATATATATATATATATATATATATATATATATATATATTAGTGATGTAGGTCACATCCGCATCCGCGGAACATCCGCACATTTTCTCGCATCCGCATCCGCGTCCGCGTCCGCCTTTGGACTGCGGATGTCGTGCGGATGTGGACCGTTGAGATAAACGTCATTAATAAGCGGAAATTATCAAATTCTACTATATTAATAGAACTAGTTCATTGTGCGCAAAAGTGATGCAAGCGACAAGACGAGAGGCTGTTCTTGTATGAAGTTACTCTCTTGCAACCTACTTACAGTAGATCCACGTTACAAAGCTAAGTTATTTTCACCTAGTACATTAGAACGAGTTAAATCATCACTTGGCAAAGCAGTTGAAGAGCTTCAATCTCTTGAATCTGTCGCTTCGCCACCCACCAAAAGAATAAAAGTTTCAGTGACAGAACCAACACCTTCAACAAGCAAATCTATCACAGAATCTGTCTCTCAGTTTCTTGAGTCAAGCAGCAATGACGAGACCTACGCGATGTCAAAAGATGTAGTAAAAGTCATCGAGAGCTATCACCAAGAAAAACGCCTGGCTGCATGTGACAATCCTATTAGTTGGTGGAAAAATACGCAGAATATCTATCCATACTTGAGTAAACTTGCAAGGAAACATTTAGCCTGTCCTCCAACAAACGTACCAAGCGAGAGATTATTTAGCAGTGCTGGATTAATATATGATGAAAAGAGAAACAGACTGGCAGCAGAAAAGGCAGAAAAATTAATGTTCCTTAAGCATAACCTTCCTATAATTAAGTTTGAACATTAAACGATGAACATCTTAGTTTACTTTATTTTAATTACTCATTTATAAATATGCCTAATAAAACTTTAAACTTAATATAAATAGTTATCAAGCTAATTAAAGATCTCTTTCTATAAGAGTGGAGGAGGTTGGGAAAGAGGTCGGTGGGGTGCATTTGAGTTGGGTTCACGTCCCGCATCCTGGTAACACAATTATGGTTTCTAATTGTGGCTGAAACTCAACAAAATATAACGAATTTATTTGCAGACGAATTCACTAATTGATTTCTATATTAGTTAGATGCTTGATATTATTTTATATGTTCAGAGAAAAGTACAGCAATTATTGTACAATTAATCAATTATACTACATTATAGCTACAGCTCTCTCTATATAATAACTTATTATATACGTTAAACACAACAAATCTCGAATATATCCTAAAAAATAACGAAAATGTAGACATCCGCATCCGCATCCGCATTCGCGGATGTTGAAATCAAACATCCTCATCCGCATCCGCATCCGCGGATGTGAAAAAAATGACATCCGCTACATCACTAATATATATATATATATATATATACTGGTCTAAACTACAATCTCTGAAATTCTACTCTCTGGAAAGAAGACGCGAGCAGTACACAATAATATACATGTAGAAAATATTTGAGGGTTGCGTCCCTAATCTTAGAAATGAAATAGAAACACACTGGAATGAGAAAAGAGGCCGATTTTTACTGTCCCAGCTGCGGTGGAAAAATAAGCATGGAAAATACCCTGAGAATACGAGGGCCGAAACTCTTTAATGTTCTTCTGCTCAAAGAACTGAGGAATCTCCAGCAGACCAACCTGAATAATTTAAAGAAACTGCTGGACAGATTCTTGTGCGAAGTTTCAGACCAGCTACGTTTGGTTGGCTATGAGGGCAGAAGGAGAGCGGAAACGAATTCCCTCCTCCACAAAATCCCGCAAATGAGACGGGATGCTGCTGAGGGGGTCGACTGTAGTCGATCCTAAACTGTCGTTCAAAAACGTTTGTGTATATATTTGTATGTAGCGGTGCTCCTGAACATTTCCTTTTAGACCTACAGTTTTGATACGCTTCTCAAGTGCGTATCGAATGTCATTATATGATAAAAGGTCACCATTACGAAGTTTTTTCCTATCGTTACAGTATTCTTTATGAGGTTCAGATGTCTGAACAAATTCATGATTAAACACGAACAAAAGCAGATTCGTCACATTGTGTTGTGGACACCACAAATTCTCGTTGCCAGCGGGAATCTATACTAAAGAACTTTTAATAGGTACCAGTGTCAGGTTACGACAAGAGACGTCTTTTGCGTTAATGAACATTTCTCACCAAGGCTTCAAACAACAGTTAGCTTCATGAAAGCACTCCCACAATATCATAAGGAGACTTCAAGAAAATGAAGGGCGACCATTAAAAATCAACGAAGACCGTCACCAAGGAAATTTGAAGGAACCAAACCAGAGGAAAGGCAACCATAAATAACGGAATCAACCAAGTCTCATGTTACTCAAGATTTAACAGTTGAAAATTTAAATCAGTCTTCGATCAATCACGCTACAGAAAGCATCTTTTGCGTACCACATACGTCCTTCGAATATTTTAACTCAGCGACTGTAGACTCTCTTTCTCGGCCTACATCTGTCTCAGCCACGAATACCGTTATAGAAATTCAACGCGCATAAACATTCCGTTTTCTATACGCCTACGCATCGAACTCCCATTTTGTCAGTTATCGAGCTAGCAATCATTATTGTATCATTGTACAATATAATGTAATTTATAAGAGCACAGAAATAAAACGTATGAGAATAACCGGAAAATGGGAAAAATGGATCTATGAATGACGTATGAATGACGAACGCACATATAATTGAGAGTTCAATCATATAATATTGTAACAAACAAAAAAAATATTGATTTTCGTACTTTAAGGCAGTGCCCTTCAACCTTTTTATGCCTACCGCCCACTTTTACTATTTTTATGTGAGATAAATTAGCCAACCGCCCACCAAAATTAAAAATCCAACAAACATATATTAAAAATTATGTATGGTACATTATATATATTATATAATAAAACATTATGCATTTACCTTTAATTTAGTGAGATCCTCGTGCTTGATGCTTGGAAACTAAATTCCGAATGTTTGGCTCGAATTTAGTGAGGAACAAACGAATGTCCCCTCTTTCAGGGATTTTTAAAGCATTCCTGTTTTTGGTAAGAATGTGATTCACAGCACTAAAACCTGATTCAACTAGGTACGAAGTAGGAAAAGTGATCAGTAATTTAAAAATCATTTTCCACATATTGGGATATACATTTGACATCTTTTTATTTTGCCAAAGCTGCATATAACCACCGTTATTGAAATTTCCCTTGCTTTCCTCATCATGTCTGAGTTCTACAGTAATAGCTCCTCTTGACATGTTACATCAGCTTCAGTAACATTTGCAGTAAACGGGTTTACCATCCAATCATATACTTCCATGGTTAAAACATCACTGAATCGAGTTTCAAAATCCGTTTCAAGTTTATTGAGATGATCAATAAACCTTTGTGTATCAATTGTTGTTATGTCATCCTTAATAGATAACAATTCTGGAAACTGGTGAAATTCCCTTTTTGAAAGATTGTGACTGAATAAATCCAGCTTTTCAATGAATAATGAGATAACTTTTTGGCAGTTCATGAGTGTCATATTGGCTCCTTGAAGCTGCAAATTACAATCATTGCATTTCTTAAATATTCCTGCCAAATAACAAGCATCATTTTTTATCATTTTTAACTTTTGGCTAAGATCAACTTCATTTTTTTCTTCTAGAAACTGCACTACGCTCTCATATAGTTCAACAAAACGAGTTAAACATGCACCCTTCGAGAGCCATCGGACCTCTGTGTGTAATAATAACCTAACAAATTGTTCATCATTATCATGACACAACTGACGAAACATTCGCTCATTTTTTGCATACAATATTGTAAATTTTGTTGAATTTTACAAGAATTTTATAAATTTTCTTGCCGCCCACCTAAAAGCTCAAATCGCCCAGTGGGCGATATCGCCCAGGTTGAAGACCGCTGCTTTAAGGTATTATGCCTTAATTCTGTAGCAGTATGGACTTCATACCATTGAAAAACCTCTGCATATATTTACATTTTATATATAAAATACAGAAGTTTCAAAGGACATACTTTGAAAATCTTTTTCTTTGAAATGTTTAAGAAGACAGTGTCCTTCGACAGTATTTTAATATTCATGTGACAATGAAAACTAATATATATATATATATATATATATATATATATATATATATACACACACACGTGTGTGTGTGTGTGTGTGTGTGTGTCAGATGCCTGTTACACCACCTTATGAAGCGAGGTAAGTTTTCTTCCTTTCTTACTTTGTGCAAGTTTATTATGAAGACACTTGTGTTTACTTCACAAGTAAAATAAACAATGGCAGCCAGTTTTCAGATATAAAATCCCTAAAGTTTCATTTTTACAGCTAAAGTATACTTTATACAACTATATTTCAAATAATGTTGCTATTATTATTATTATTATTATAGTAGTAGTAGTAGTAGTGGTATATCTTAAATAATTGCGTTCAGTCCACTAGAGTCCGTGAGGCCAGTCCGTACCTTAAATTTTTTATTTGTTGATGTACTATCGTTATTGTACATTGAAAATAAGTTTATTTTATTGCAATATGATTCCCACTGATGAAAAAGATCCAGGATCACCACTTATATATATACTTTAGGTGCATACTTTAGACGAGTTCGAACGACGGTTCAGGAGCTGGGTTTTGTTTCACGCCGCCTGCCGTCACCGGGTCTCGATCCCGGGGCCGATGGATTCGTAGTCAGCGAGGCTAACCACTACACCACCGAGGGACATGTACTTTAGGTTACTTTAAGTGAGTTTGAACGACGGTTCAGGATCGACCTACGGTCGACCCCTCTGCAGCATCCCGCCTCATTTGCGGGATTTGGTGAAGGAGGGAATTGCTGTCTGATCTCCTCCTGCCCTCGTAGCCAGCTACGCATGGCTGGTCAGGGACTTTGCACAGGAATCTGTCCAGCTGGTTCTTCAAGTTGTTCAGGTCGTGTGCTGGAGATTCCTCACTTCTTTTGGTAGAACATTGAAAAGCTTTGGGCCTCTTATTCTGAGGGTATTTTCCATCCTCGTTTTCATGGCCCCTTGTCCCACCGCAGCTGGGACCGTACAAAATCTGCCTCTTCTCTCATTCCAGTTTGTTCCTATTTCATTTCTAAGGTTCGGGACAGAGCCCTCAAGTATTTTCCATATGTATATTATTGTGTGCCGCTCGGACCTTCTTTCGAGAGAGTCCAGTTTCAGTGTGTGTGTGTGTGTGTGTGTGTGTGTGTACTAGAATGCCCACCACGCCTTATGCACCAAAAGCCCCCCCCCCCCGAAACAGCCTAGGGGGGAACTGTGTTCCTTCGGGGAGGGGGGGGGTCGTCTCTCTTAATATGTATACTAGATTTGGTGCAGAGTACCCTAACTGTTTAGGCGTGTATAAACAAACATAGGACATCATCAGACATCAGACAGACAGATATCATCACATACATATACAGTATACAAGATATACAGATTTTTTTTTTCTGATATTTAAGTAATTTTTTAAAGGCTAAAAAATAAACATATTTAAAATCAAAATACGTAAAACTTTTTTTTTAACATGAAGACATCTAACAACAATGCGTTTTGAACACGCATTTTCTTCCTTTCTTTCAGTTAACATTGGTTGTTTTTTTATTTGGTAACTTGGTAGAAGTTTCGCGTGTCGATTCGTCATCAAGCGGAGGCCAAGCTCTTGACCCTCAACTTAAAATTATGTAATTACGTTTTTTTAATGACAAATTTACATTTCTTAACCAGTATTACCCACGTTTCAATATCAATCAAAACTAAAACCAAGAAAACTATTTATTTAATGTTCAGGCATTTGATTTCGCCACAGCCACTTTAATATGACGTTGGAATCGATCCATCTTTCCGGTTATCACAAATTCTTATAAAAGAATTGATTTGGGACGCTATTCAGTCTCGGTAACATAATTTACATGTAACACGAAGGGGGAGGAATATCCAAAGAATACAAAATAAACGAAGGAGAGAAACGAGGGAGTAGAAGAAGGGGGCCAAAGGGGAGAAAGCGAGGAAACAAAACGGAAGCGGAGATGTCCGGGTTTAATCAGGCGCATTAGGGTTTAACAAGCTATGCTGAATTGTGTGAAAAAGCTCTCCTTGAAAGTTTGGGGGCTCCAAAACGTGGCGCTTACTGACACTGTGAAAAGTCCAACAGACTCACTAAAATAATGATGAGAGTGACGAATCGTCAACATTTTCTCCCATAACGGAAGGGAAGTATTCTCTACGTTACATGAAACCACACGGCAAAAAGTAGAGGAAAGTAAACAGAAGGCGAAAACGCCAACTGCTCACTCCCCCATATCAAGTTTGTACCACGAGGGGGCTTTTAGATTCTATAAGAATTAAAAAATGTAAAGAAGAGAAGTCAGAAAGTTGAAGAGAGGAGAAAGCGAAGAAAAGGAGAGTTAGAAGAGAGAAAAGATTCATAGGTTCAACCAGGAGTGCTTTGCTAGATTTCTCTGGATGAGAGCAAATTCCCCTTGTAAATTTGGGGATCTGAATCCCGGGCCTATTAACCCCAGAAGGAGGCCAACATGTCCCCTAAAGCATGGGACGTGGGAAAGAAATTCAATCTCTCCTACGAGATCGTATGTCCAAAAACAGAGAAGATTTGTGAAGGGGGGTAAAGGGCAAAACTCCGATTCCTCTCAAACTCTCCAACCTCTCAGTTCAGACTCAGCCAGCTATCTGTACCACGAGTATAGAGTTATCAAAGCAAATCAAATTTATGTAAGTTTACAAGCTTTTGAAGAATTTTTATATTGGGAGCGAAACTCTATTTGGTTTCAAAATAAGTAATTTGTATAACAACACGAAATTTTTTTTTAAAAGTTATTTTTTTTTATACTTATACTTATAAAAATACTGTATATACATATACAGTACATATAAAATTAAGTGAAAATATTCAATCATTTTTATTGACAATAATATAAATACTGATAATAATATAAAATATTTCTTCATGTTTTGAATGGTATTCAAGAGTTTCATTCGTTTGATGAATTTTTCGTATTGATTTTTTAATATCCTCTTGCGTGTTATAATTTGTGCTTTAAAGTAAAACCAACTAAAAATTTCCTGAATAAAAAATTGAAAAATAATAATTCATCTTTAGATCGAGTTCTGAAAAGTTCTTTAATTTGAAAATTTTTGAAAATTGACGTTACGATTCATTTTTCTAATTTCTTATTTTTATATATATATATATATATATGATGAATAAAACCACGAAGGAAAAAAGAAACACAAACGGGTGCTCAAGCGCTTTCGTCTAATGACATCCTCAGACGAAAGCGCTTGAGCACCCGTTTGTGTTTCTTTTTTCCTTCGTGGTTTTATTCATCATAAATACTTTTCACGTGTCACTTTCGTGAAATAATTTTTCATATATATATATATATATATATATATATTAGGGATGTACAGAATATTTGGTATTCGGCCGAATAGCGTTTATATGGGTTTAACCGAATATCGAATATTTGATAATTAGGGTAAATAACGTGATTTTGGAAATGGAACTTAAAATGTATTTTTTATAAAGGCTCCATTATTAGCATCAGATGTCCACAGATCTGTCGTAAAATTCATAAAAGCAAGCTCACTCAATGAACCTAAAATACTCAGACGCATCGAATCATGCTGGTAGATTTGTGGTATAACATTTTGGCTTAAATATTTACGGGAGAGAATAGGATACCGAGGCTCCAACCTGTAAATCAGTCTCTTAAAACCAGAATCACAAACAATCGAAAATGGTTGATTGTCCGCGGCGATCATTTCACCTAGTAATTTATGTATCTTTTGATTATCTTTTGATTATCTTTTGATTTACTTTAATTAATATCCCACACCTTTTTCTTTCGAAACACTGACTTAATGTTTGTTGGCCTGGTTCAACTTTCTTGCTCATGGAATAGGTGGTAAAGGGCGCGACGCATCAGTGGTAGTAGTTTCTTTCTCTGCCAAAGCCGCCTCATAAGCGTCAGAATGTTTATATGTTTATTACGAAGAATTACTGAGTCTGATTCTAATAAAATTTGTTGGAGCCTTTATACCTCGAGAAACAAGCAGCCAGCATTTTTTGCATCTAGCTTTTGGATCCTTTTGGTTGGCATAAAAAAATTGCCATATAATACTACATTTAGAGCTCATTTAGATTTTACTTTTCAGTAATTGTATAAAGATAATGATAACAAAAAATATATCTGGAATAAAAGTTAAATGTTATTTATTACTGAGAGTACTCTATAAATTTGTGTAAAATATACAGGAAATATTTGAATAAAATACGGTGAAGCCAACAGTCTTTTATTGGTAAATACAATTTAACATCGTACAAAAATAATCAAAGAAGCTCCCCTACGTCTTCAACACTGTATTACAAAAACTTCTCTTTGGTTTTGATACTACGGTCTTATTATACGAGGGGCGGTCAGAAAATAAGTTTACACGGCGTATAATTTCGTATTTAAAGAACCTACATTGATTATGTTTGTATCAGGTGAATTCGTTAATCATTGTTGGCAACACTGCACGTCGATTCGGCTGCCATCTACCGTACATTGGTTATATGAGTCAATTGAACATGGCGGCTCGACTGGAACAGTGCCCTGTCCTACGGACAGTCCAGGACGTTTACGTTTAATGGCCGCTCGTAAACGTTCCAGTGTTGAACAATATGCAGCTGCATTGATTGTTGTGCTTTTTTTGCATGAAGTCTGCGAGCAAAACGCCTTTGTGGTCCCAAAACACGGTAACCATCATTTTGTGAGCAGACCTCACAATCTTGAACTTCTTTGGTCGCGAGGACTCAGGGTGTTTCCATTCCATGTTGGCACGTTTTGTTTCCGGAGTACGGTGATGAACACATAGAATAGAATAGAATAGAATAACCTTTATTAATAATAATAAAATAAATACAATTTTTTTATTTATAATGACATGAATAATTTTGAAGCTCGACTATTTATTTTATTTAATTTGGCCCTTAAGATTCAGGCTTTACTGGGTTCTTAATAAAAATAAGCAGCTAGTTGTTATTAATTAATAATAATAAATAAATAAATAAGTAAATAAGTATTATTAATAGTTAAAACATGTCTTACAATATTAAACAATATTAATGGACAATATTAAACAATATTAGTGGATATTAATCCTAGATTTTTGTTAATATGCCATTATTAATCGGGATTTCAACTTGGTTTTAAACAAATTTACATTCACAATATTTTTTATATTGGCATGCAAGTCATTCCATAGTTTCAATCCAATGAAAATGGGTAGTTTTTGAGATGAAAACAATCTAAATTGAGGTATAACAAGCTTTGATCTATTTCTGGCCATCACGTACAGATTTTTCACAAAATGTCATACTTCATATTACATATGTAAGTAATTTTCATTAAAATTGACTCAATTAAATTTTTATTAAAAACTACTGCCTATAAATGCTTCCAGGTCAGAAGTGACGTCATAGTCTTCTAGAACATTCGAGAAACGCACCGCTAGTATATAATTCATTGACAAGCCACGAGATGAGTCTGTCTTGTGCGTGCGAGGCTATAGTTCTTTATTATTCAAAGGTGCGCGGTGACTATATTTCTCTTTTGAAATTTGTTTATTTGTCGCTATGGCAACCAGAGGGTGTGTAAATAGCCCAAACATTTTCTGTTATATTTGTGGAAAATTTACTGTGAAAAAAACAAAGGCGAAATATTACAGACTTCGTCAAGAAAGCATACTGTGCGTACTTCGGAATAAAACGTGGGGATCAAGACAAATCATGGGCTCCACATAAAGTTTGCAGTGTTTGTGTTGAACTTAGACTGTGGAGTAAAGGTAAAAAAGATTCTTTAACTTTTGGGATTCCAATGGTCTGGCGTGAGCGTAGAAATCACAGCAATGACTGCTATTTTTGTTCATGTAACGTGCAAGGCTACAATACTAAAAATAAAAAGGAAATTTCTTATCCAAACTTTCAGTCTGCTATAAGACCTGTTGCACATGGACCTGGTATACCTGTGCCAACTAAACCAAATACTCTTGATATAATTTCATCTGATTTGGAGTTCGATGACGATGGAAACGATGATATTGATTGTTTTCAAACAGAAACATCTGGTGAACCCCAATTGTTTACACAAAGTGAACTTAATGATTTGGTGAGAGATTTGTGTCTCCCAAAGGATTCTTCAGAGATTTTGGGATCCAGACTTCGTGCAAAGAACTTGCTTTCTACCGGGACGTCATTTTACTGGTACAGAAATCGAGAAAAAGAATTCATCCATATTTTTATCAAGGAAATTCACTGGTATATTGCAACAATGTTTCGGAACTAATACTTAAGCTAGGCGCTGCAGTCTATGACCCAAATGAGTGGGGACTTCATTGATTCCTCCAATAGAAGTCTGAAAGGTGTCCTCCTTCACAACGGTAACTTGTATGCATCCGTTCCGGTGGCTCATTCGGTTCACTTGAAGGAAACGTACGAAAATCTTGAGCTTCTTCTTCTCTACTTTGTGGAGACTTAAAAGTGATTTGTATGTTGTTAGGTCAACAACCAGGTTATACGAAGTTTCCATGTTTTTTATGTGAATGGGATAGCCGAGCAAGAACTCAGCACTGGATAAAAAAGGAATGGCCACGCAGAGTCAACCTGACAACTGGTTCTAAAAACATTCAACGTGAAAGTTTGATTGACACGAAAAAGTCCTTTTACTTCTGCTTCACATAAAATTGGGCTTGATGAAGCAATTTGTTAAGGCCTTGGACGAAGATGGAGATTGTTTTAAGTATCTGTGTGGTAAATTCCCAACTCTTTCGGAAGCAAAATTGAAAGGAATTTTCGTTGGTCCCCAGATTAGAAAACTGACCTTGGATGTTCTTTCTTTTGAAAGAACAATGAACAATCTTGAAAAAGAAGCGTGGATTCCTTTTAAGGATGTTATCAGCAAATTTTTGGGGAACATCAAGGACCTAAATTACCGAAACATTGTGAACAGCGTGCTAAATAAGTTCAAAGAGTTGGGTTGTAATATGAGTTTAAAATTACATTTCTTACATTCACACTTGGATTACTTCCCTGAGAATCTCGGAGCACTCAGCGAAGAACAAGGAGAACGGTTTCACCAAGATCATCAAAGAAATGGAGAAGAGACATCAGGGAAGGTGGGACATCAGCATGATGGCTGATTACTGCTGGATGTTGAAACGGGATACTCCAGAATTATTACATAAAAGAAAAGGAACAGCGCGTACATTCGAGACGAAAAGGCAGAGATCTCACAAGAAAACTCAGGACAAATAAAGATGAATATGTAATTGACGTTAATAGTCTTCTTTCTTTTTAAAGTTGTTTGCATTTATAATTAGTATAACAAAGCGAAATAGGTACCTAATGTAAATTGAAATAAATAATATTTATTTATGTTGTTGTTTTTGTCCTTCCAGTTTGCAGACAATCCTTTCGTGATAGAAAAAATTGACACCTTATTCGAAATCAGCGTAGTTGAAATATATAAAATCATTTATTAGTAAGAAAACAACTCTCACAAAGTTCATTCGCAGGCCTGTGATCAATGTAAGTCCTTTAGTTACGAAATTATACGCCATGTAAACTTATTTTCTGACCGCCCCTCTTATAATATATCATATAATATATCTCAGATAAGTTCATCAAACGTTTGATTTGATCTTAGTTCAGTTTATTAAGCACTACACCAATAAAAAACATTCAGTTAAGTTAATGAAACAAATAATGAGTGTGCCACACACGACTGAAGGGAGATGACTGCCTGTCCACACAGCTGTTGAGAACCGATAATTCATCATTGCACCACAAATGGCCCGGAATGAACACGTGGTAATCACTCAACTGAGTCAATGGGCGGGGCTTTAAAAAGTTTAATATCATGACAACTTTCCTTGTGTTGCTATGAAAAATGAAGCTTGAATGTGTTCTAGAATTTTCTTTGTTTTAGACATATCTCCACGCCTTTTTTCATGAAAATCGGGGGTTAACCCTCCCCCATCCCACCCATGTGGGAGAAGATGGGGTGAAATGTATGGTGAAATTAGAGGTTTCACCATACATTGAATACTAAAGATTTAGTATTCAAGGTATGGAAAATGTGAAAGGAATTAATATACTTTATGACGTCATAGTCTATCAAATTATGCAATATATGCAAATTCATAATTAAAGGGTTTACGGCCCTGGCACAAGAGTGAGTGGAACAGTAAATAAATATATACAATAGTAGGCTTACTTAGTAAACCACGTGCATTTTGGGATGAAATAAGGGACATTTGTTTCTTGAAGCGAACTTTTAATGGCACAAATATGGATATCATCTAAACATTGGGATGGCAGATCGCATGATTGTGACACCTGTTATAAATTGTTAGTTGCCATAAATGGGCCTATTATTTTACTAATAAATATTTATAATTAGAATTATTAAGTTTATTAAGAATAATTTCGTGTACGATATTCATGACGCACGTTCCAGTGCCCTAAAGAATACATTACATCACCTGCTTTAGAGTGCGCTATTGTTCGGAGTAATGTCTCCCCCTGAGAAAACGTGATGTCAATCAAAATAATCATATGATGTAAGATGGCGCCGCGCGCGCACAATAATACAGAATGCTGGGTACTGAACAACGGAGCAGTCACGTGATGCACCTTGAGTGGAAATGAGGATCCCCGTAGTTCTACGCAAGGTGCACAGACGGAAATGGAACGCGTGGCGTCACGAATCAAAATAGACTAAGTGTTTTTTAATCCTTCTCAAAGTTTACCTTATATTAAATTTATACTAACTTACTCCCAATCGTGCTAAACCAGTGTCTCTTACAATAAACAAACAAAATCTTTATTCAAAAAAAGAATATAACTTACATAAAGTTTTATAATATTTTTCAATATTTTTCTGAACAATTTAGATATCTGAAATGGCATTAACATATTCACAGTACAGGGTGTTTCAGGTCGACCCTAAATATGGAAATTGGCGGAATTTGTATTTGGTATTTGGCATTTGAAGTTTGTCATAGTAATTCCATAACTAATATGAAATGTTTCTTTTTATTGCAGGTGCAACTTCAAATACCAAACACAAACTACAAATTCCGCCATTTTACATATTTCTAGGGTCGACCTGAAACACCCTGTAATTTAATCTGAACACGAATCTTTCTTTGGATTTTAAAATTCAGTAGTCCATTCAGTAGGAATTTACTATTGTTTAGAGCAGTATGTGAAATGGAAACATTCTGAAAAGTACTCTCTGCTGTTGTTAGTCTTTTGATAACCATGTGCCCCATTTAAACTAAGAAGCAGAATATTAGCTGCTCTAGATATCAAAATATCGTCACTGATACGTAATGCACGGCTGAAATCAGTTTGCATTTTATTGAACACAGCAATATAAATCTACAGTACAATTTTAAAACTAAAGTAACTGGGCATATATAATTGGAATAGGTATATATATAACTGGGTATATATAAATTGGACAGGCTTTATTCGAAGCAGCTTTTGAATCCTGTATCTTAAATTACTGCAGAGTATGGCTGCATATCATAGGCTATCATTTCCGCGATAACCTTATGGATTTCCTTAGACCTATGATTATTTGGGTCTTATAATTTTTCTTCTCCATTGTATTGTGTAACGTCACTCGAGTTGCTCCGGAGGAGCATCCAACAGGGGATGAATCTGAGTCAGAAATCTTTTTTCTGCCCATGAACTGAACAAAGGAAAATCTACGAGGGTAATTCAATAAGTATCCGCACTTTTTATTTTCACAATTTTATTTTCACATCTGATAGATTATAAACACATCACTGCTCAACATAGTCTCCCTGTTTCTCAATACACTTAGTCCAGCGATCTACAAGCTTCCTAATGCCATCACAAAAGAATGTTTTTGGCTGTGTGCGTAGCCAGTCATGCACCGCCTCCTTCAGGTCATCATCGCCTCGGAATCGCTGACCTCTCAAAGCGTCTTTTAGTGGTTCAAACAGGTAAAAATCCGAAGGTGTCAGGTCTGGACTGTAGGCTGGATGGTCGAGAACTTCAAATTTAAGTTCTTGAAGGCATTTTCTGTTACTTTTTTGTTACTCAATGGAAATCCTGTATTTTTTCGAGAATTAGCTTCGGATAAAATATTTGTCACTATTATTGCAGACAATGTCTTCTAAGAAACTTAGTGGTACGGAATTTCGAAAGAGAAAAAGAGGAAAAGAAGAATCTGAAAAAAAAGTGTTGCAAAAAGTGTGTAAATTATATTATTAACATATTTTAAAACAATCACGCCTTCAACTTCTCATTCAAATAAGCCTGACACAGTCTCAGAAGTATCGCCAGTAATTTGTGGTAGCAGTAGTAACGGCGATTGCAGTATTCAACCCGAAGGCGTTGCCACTCTGAAAGAACAGCTATTACCAGAACTAGAGCCAGATTCATCTGTTACTCCTTTACAGCTTGTACTTTAACACAAAAACATATTAGTGTCGGAGAAGAAATTATTCAATCATCAGACAGAGCTAATTTTCCTGGAATTCTTACCCCTGAACATAAAAGATTGATTATTAAAATTGGTCCTTGTTAATCTAACGGTCCATTTCCCAGATATAAAGACGGGCGTAAACGCCATAGAGGCTTTAATGAAAAGTACTACTATAAATCGCAAAACGATGAAAAGTTCAAAATTATTAGGCAATGGTTGTGTTATTCAACGGAATTAAAATTTGCTATTGTCAACCTTACTGGCTGTTTGATCACTCAAATTTAGATTTAAGTTTTGTGCAAGGAACAGCGGACTGGGCTCATATAAGCCGTAATATTGAACAACACGAAGAATCCGATCAACACGTTATTTCCTGCGCGGTGTACTTTTGTCCAGCTAGTTTGTCCAACTACATTTGGTCTTCACGCATTCAAGCTCTCGAAGCGCTTTGCTCTCGTTATTTTGATGTTCTTAAGATTTTAACGTACCTATCACTAAATGACAAAAACAAAGAGGAACAGCATGAAGCTAAAGAATTAATGAATTATTTTGAACTATGATATTTCCAACAATAATTTTAATTACCGTTCAGACTAAAATTGTTGGCTCAGTTAATGTAGTATCAAAGATGCTACAAAGAAAACACGAAGGCATAGAAAAGGCAGTTCAAATGCTTTTCTCTCTTATTACTCAATTTTCAAATATGAGGGATAATTGGCAATCCATAAAAAAGAAGCAATAGAGTTACCTATAAAATGGAAAATCTATCCTTCTTTTCCTAAAAAAAAGGTTACATCGTATCAAAAAAAATGTTTGATGAACTCCATGCAGATGATCGCATAGAAGATTGTGAAAAACGCTTTCAAGTCGAAGTATTTAACCGAAACAAAGATATAATCGTCAGTCATTTAACTCGGAAGTTTGAATTAATTCTTAAAGTTTGCGAAAATTTTAAATGTTTATCACCCAATTTTCTTTCAAATTCATCCGACAAAGATATAAGTGAAAGATCCAATCTTCTTGAAGCGTATCCAACAGATATTTCACCAGGATTGGGTCCTCAGTTGCAACGTTTTAAATTATGCTTTCATAATGACTTACAAAACTTTCAACAATATGCAAAGTTACTGAATTACTTCTAATTCATACACCTACTTCGAGTAGCTTCCCTGATTTAATTAGCGCTTGCTTAATTTTTCTCACTCTATCAGTGACGACAGCAACAGCAGAGAGAAGTTTTTCAAAATTAAGACTGATAAAGACTTATCTAAGGAGTAGTATGACTCAACATCGGCTAAGCTCATTGGCAATGATTTCAATAGAGAGTTACAGCACGCTGTCTTGATTTTGACCATGTGATTGACCAATTTGCAAATCAGAAAGCTAGAAGAAAAAAGTTTTGAAATTCGGTAAGTTGTTTACAAACTAATTATTAGGTATAATACAATTTAATTTAAAATATAATAATACGCTGAAAGAAGGGCTGCTATACCCCTGATTAATATTAGGGGGCGCTATATTGCCTACTGCTCCAGGGCGCTAAAAGTGTAGCTACGCCACTGGCTCAGAAGAGTAGTGTCCGTTATAATAGCGACAGTAAAGAGAGAGTGAGGCAACATTGCGGTGAAGAGAGAGGGATTGAAGACAGTCAGTAAGAGGCGGAGAACTGATGAGACGAAAAGCCTCTGATTCCATCCGGTCAAGCAGAGCTGTGTGGATTGGGCCACCCAACACATGAAAATCATACTCCATACAGGGGCGGACGGACAAGACCCTTGTACAGAGACATCAACTGAGGGGGGGTAAGAAACTGCGGAGCTGGAACAGCACAACAAACCTCTTAGAAACTGTTTTGGAAAGAGAGTATATGCGATATTTCCAGGAGAAAAGGAAACACCGAGAATGCTGAGAGAAGAGGAAGGATTAAGTTGTATATTGTTGAAGGTAAGAAAATAGTCGTGTGGAAGATTGGGACGAGTAGACATATGAAGAAACTGAGTTTTTGAGGCATTGAAAGCCACAAGGTTTTCTCTGCCTCAATCAGAGCTAGCAGAAAGATCAGAGGTCAGGTGTACCATAGCTGTCCTACGCGAAGCATGGAGTGACTGTTGAGAGAGACGCCTTGTAAAGTGGGTAGAGAGGTGAAGAGTGGAATCATCGGCAGAGGAGTGGATAGGACAGGAAGTGCGACTTAATAGATCATTTATAAATAAAAGGAAAAGAGGGGGTGACAGGGCAGAACCCTGAGGAACACCACTATTAATAGCTTCAGGAGAAGAACAGTGGCCATCTACAACCGCAGCTATAGATCTGCCGGAAAGGAAATCAGAGATGAAGGCACAGATAGAAAGCTAGAAACCAAAGGGGGGCAGTTTGAGAATTAAGGATTTGTGCCAGACTATCAAAAGCTCTTGATATGTTTAGCGCAATAGCAAAGGTTTTACCGAAACCCCGAAAGGAGGATCTACAGATCTACAGATGCTAAGGCTAACAAAGACCCTAAGATCCACTCTAAGGTTAGCCCGAGAGAAAGGAAAGAGTAGGGGGTTAAGAGAAGAGAAAAGAATAAGGGGTTAAGTAAGGAGCAACACCTATCACTCGTGGGTTAACATTCATTCAGAAAAAGAGAAAAAAGACTCACCATCATCATCCGCCGGCCACTACTTACAAACCATGCAAACACAGTCTTAACTCACTGTCATACCATGCAAACTACAAACATGCAAGGAAAGAGAGTTACAGACATGCAAAGTAAGGAGAAAAAAAAAAAGTAGGTAAAGTTAAACAAAAAGTGGGTTAGTTTACGCTACGAGCTACATCTACGTTCGTGTTAATCTAATTTTTTTTTTTTTTTTTTTTTTTTATTGCTGGCATCACACGCTGGCATGTCACAAGCTGGCATTCATCGTCAACAGACTCATCCTCGAGCACCACCACCAGAGCTCCTGTTGTTAACTTTCTTTTTTTAATTTTAAACAACGTTAATATTTTTAAAATGTCTGTCAAGACGGTTCTTAAACATATTAACGCTGGTAGAATGAACGACTGACGCGGGAAGATTATTCCATTTATCAATTACTTTAAACGTAAAGAAGTTTTTAGCGATATTAGTAATGAAACGTCTGCCACGCAACTTAAATCCGTTATTGCGAGTATTACTATTATCAGTAAGCGAGTGATGCAAGAAGATCACCACTCGAGCGTCCCTTGCGGAACCCATAATGACGATCTGAAAGAAGATTGTGAGAAGAGAGGTATTTAAGAATCTTTCTATTAAGGATAGATTTAAAAGCTTTAGAAAGACAAGAAATCAAAGCAATTGGACGATAGCTGAATGGTTGAGAGCGGCCACCCTTCTTTGGGACATGCTGATTGAGAACGAACTTTTAGCAGGAACGAAAAGTACAAGATGAAAGACATAGACAAAAGAGTTTGCCTCGGTACGGCGTCAGCACAGAAACAATTCTTGAAAACAGGAGGGACACCATCAGAACCGTACGCCTTCCTAGAGTTGAGCCCAGATAAGGTAGAAAAAGCACCCTTGGAAGAGATTCTAATTTCAGACATAATTAAGTCAGAGGGAGGGGGAGGTGGAGGAACAGCACTGGAATCGTCCAGGGTTGAGTTGGAAGCGAAAGTTTGAGCAAAGAGTTCAGCTTTATCAGAAGAAGAGACGGCAACTGAGCCGTCGGAATGGAAAAGAGGAGGGAAAGAAGAAGTAAAGTTATTGGAGAGGTTCTTGGCTAGGGGCCAATCAACGGCGCCAACGTGTCAAAGGTGCCTCCTCTTCGGAGGATCCAAAGCCTGAACTGGAACGATACGAGAGGAAACATATATAAGAGTGTAGTCAGAGTAGCTCAACGAAGAAAAAAGTCTGACAGAGTAAGAAGTACGAGTGGTAAGAAATAAATCCAGAATGTTGGGCCTATCTCTAAGGCAATCGGAGATACAACTAGGGTGCTGTACAATCTGCTATTGCTCTACAATAATGCCATCTGCCAAGCCCTCAAGTTTTTTCGCAACCTTGAGGGCCTGGAGGATGGTCTCTGAAGCCAAAATGTCGTCGTCATCGTACCAGGAAGAGGCGGATTCAGACACGTCAGGGTCCCGGGGCAATGAAGAATATGGGGCCCTTTTCTATAGCGTTTTATTAATAATACATGTACACAGTGCCGTATTAAGGATTTTTGGGTCCTGGGGCCAAAATATTCCTGGGGTCCCTCAACAAGACAAATCTTCGAGTCATGTAAATTAAAAAACTATTTATTTCTAAATCAAATAATGCAAGTTTTACACAAATACCAAGCTGCTACAATTACACCAAACCAATTACACAACTACAAGTCCACTACTAATCTACCAAAGTTGGTCACAAAATCATCCGCCACCAGTATACAAAAGTTTTTTTAGCCGCTTCATATCACTAACTTTTCCAATCACAAGCTCAGTATTTAAATTCTGCAGAATATTATTTTCTATGCATAACAATGACAGGCAAATATTGTTGAGCATTCCAAATTTATCATTGATATCATTATAAACATCGACCCCTAAAACAACTGGGCCCTGGCCCCCCGCGGCCCCCCTTAATACGCCACTGGTACCAGGTGTCAGGTTTCTTTCCCGAAAAAGAGATGACATTTGCAAAATGCCAAAGAACATCTACGTATTCGCGGAAACAAAGTCCTCCAGACTCTTTCCCTGGATCGCATCAACATCTACTATTCTTCTCTTCGTGATATGCTCTTCGCCTTCTTCGTTCAGCATCTTGACTATTTTCCTCTTCGTCTCCCTGTCGAAGAAGGCCAGGGTGACTATTCCTTCTGGCAAATACCAAAGTTCTCCACGGAATTTTCTCAGCTCAGCAGTAACACTGGCATTGTCCGCCTTGTAGAGGGCCATACTCTTCAGAACTGGAGACCAGTGGCTGGGGCAGAAGAGGCACAGGGAGCCAGGAACCAGGCCCGCAGGTACAGGCAGAAGACAAAGATTGAGATGTCCCTCAACCCCTTCTCTTTTGGAGTAATTTTGAATTGGGCACGGAATATCCACACCCTGATGGCGAACTCAGCGGGAGGCGTGTCTCTAAGAAAAAGGATGATGATCTCCAGGAGTTCGCTGTAATCATCGCGAGGCTGGTGCAACTCGAATTGATATTCGGTGAACTTGATGACAGGCGTTTGTAGTGTCTATGACCGAAGTGGCTATGAATTTGTCATTCAGAGCTGTCTCGTATCTTTTGTAGTTAATGGAAGCCCACTTTACTTGGAAACGCTTGAAAATTTGAATCTCAGGACCGCACGAAGTCCCAGTGCATTTGGTGAATGCTGCCCCGAGCACGATTTTGTGTATGTGGTGCCGACAACCAAAATACAGCAGATCCTTGTCAAACCTTTTTTTCCAGCAGGATACATGCTCCGTTCTTCGGTCCAGGTATTCGACGCTGTGGTGTCAAAACACACCCTTGAATCAGTTGACCACTCCTCATTCCTCGGGACATTGCTAACGGCTGAAGCCATTTCTTTAACGGTTCCTGAGGAACGTTCCGCCACTGCGAGTAGTTGCTCAACCGCAGAACCGGTAACGACGATCGACAATCGGTTAACAACGTCCTTTCCTGTTACAATATATCAGGAAACGGCTTCCCATCCAAATTCACCAGCAAGGGGAAGCTGGATCTTAATTTCTCCTCAATGGCGTTAGCGATCTCCCTCCTTAGTTTGATTCAGTCTCGACATGACAATGAATGAACGTATACATGGCTACTGTACTCACCAAAATAAGGCTGAGATTCAACACAATCACATTTAATGGTTTCTATATAACCACACGCCGTCAAAGAAGGCAAATCACTCGAAACACTTGCCATATTTATGTTTAATCTTTAAACAATAATATAATAAAAGCGGATGAGCGCAACCACAACACTCTAACACGCAGTAGCAAACGAAACTGGCTAGCAGCACAGAACACTCGCAAAAATGAGCGATAAACAAGCCAACTGTAGGCGCTCACTGATTGGCTGATATCCCCCGCGTCATGCCATTGCGTCATCATCCCTACTATAGCCTTAGGTACTCGCACAATTACTGCGATCAACCGTGGCTGTGGCTCATCTAATAACATCGTTATTTCATCGCGCTCTCAAAACTGCAGTAATTATTGTTTGAATTATATTGTTTGATATTGTGAAAAAATTTTCCTTCAATAAAGTAAAATTTATCAAGACCTACAGTCTCTAAAATTGTAATGATTTAGTTGAAACAAATATTTGTTATTTGGCTGCCGCTCAGCCTCATCCTGGATCCATGAGTGCAGAGCCCTCTTCCTTTAAGCCTCATCCTGGATCCACGAGTACAGAGCCCTCTGCCTCTCAGACTCATCCTGGATCCATGAGTGCAGAGCCCTCTGTCTTTAAGCCTCATTCTGGATCCATGAGTGCAGAGCCTTCTGCCTCTCAGCCTCATCCTGGATCCATGAGTGCAGAGCCCTCTGCTTCTCAGTCTTATCCTGGATCCCTGAATCCAGACACTGCTACATCGCCAGCTCAATGCCATCTCACACAAGGTACCCCCCAAGGGGCCTTGGTGAATCGGGATGCTGAGAATGCAGTCGGGGGTCATGATGAGGAGGCATCTTGGACAATGGTGGTAAGGAGGGGCCGGAACCGGAAGCGAGTGACCCCTCCGAGAACTGCAACCACTGCAGTAGCTAACAGTGGCGGACTGGCTAGGCTGTCAGTCTGCCATGTGGAAGATGGGCCCCCCTAGAAAAAAGGGAAGTTGGCCCCCTAGACCTGAGGTAAAAAAAATTGGCAGCCAATCTATTATACTCGTATATAAAGTTTAAATAAACATAAGTCAGTTGGGCCTGATGAGATACGCATATCCTAGAATCTTAATTGAGGGTGTTGACAGTATTTCTATTACATGAAATAGATATAATTTATTTAGATTTTTGTAATTATTTGTTTGTATTTTTTTATTTTGTATTTATTAATAGTATATAAAAAGGCAAATGTATTAATAACTTCTTTAATTTGTTAAAATTATTGCAGGTTTTAAACTTTTAGAAAGTAGCAAAAATTAATAAATTTACGTGCCTAAAATACAGGTTTGCCAACCTGCCTGTCACTGCGACATTTTTAACTTCATTAGTTTATTTAATAGTTGCCTACATGCGTCATTAAAATAAATTCCAATTTATCAAAGTAAGTCTCTTATTTTTGCTATTGCTGTTATATATATAATTATATTTTACCCATTTCTATGTCCATATATAAAAGATATATAGAGTTATGTATATATTTTATATAAAGCTGCTATATATAAAGATAGATATAAAAATAAATAAGAAAATACATGTAATAGTATTGAGAAAAGATTACAATACAATTACATTAAAATACAGTTACAGAATACATATATTTATTCATTATAGTATAATTCAAGCATTGTTATTTGTTTTGAAATTTGTTGATCTTGATTATATTAAATGCAATTAGTAAATCAGATTGCTTTATTAATTTTATTTATTTTTTTTTATATTTCAGGTAAGGAAATGGAACACATGAAATGGAAATCTGGAGCACAGAAACGGAAAGATAAACGAGAAGCAGAAAGAAATGATTCAGCAAAAAAGTGCAGGCCTATAACAGCATTTATGATATCAACACCTATATCTACATGTCAAAAAGAGGAAAGCGACTTACAGAGAAATTCAACTACAACTGTTCATGCTGATACTGTAGATCTAGGACATAAAGATGAAGGTATGCCTAACGTTTTTGAGACTGTAGATGCTGATTTTTATGATTCTGAATTAGCTGGCGGAATAACAGTAACTGAACCTGGGCCTGTACATGTACATAATCAAAAAGATCTGGTAGCTGATTTAAATAATCAACCAACATTTAGACAGGATAAGCTCTTTCAATATCCTGCAAGAACAGATTTGAAATCTTTTTTCAAAGAGCATCCAATTCAGCCACATGATCATGATTTGCCATTTAATGTAAAGTTATATAAGCGAAAAATTATGGATGACACTGTCTCATGTACATAATCAAAAAGATCTGGTAGCTGATTTAAATAATCAACCAACATTTAGACAGGATAAGCTCTTTCAATATCCTGCAAGAACAGATTTGAAATCTTTTTTCAAAGAGCATCCAATTCAGCCACATGATCATGATTTGCCATTTAATGTAAAGTTATATAAGCGAAAAATTATGGATGACACTGTCTCATGACACTGGTTAACATATAATAAGAAGAATAGATCACTATATTGTTCATTTTGCTTGGCATTTGAGTCACCAACCTCTTCTAACCCATCTGCTTTTGTGCGAGGATTTAATGATTACAGACGCATTAGCCAGTGCTTATCAGAGCATGAATCAACTGGTATACATAGCAAGCATGCTCAGGAATATATCAGTGTAGTAAATGATGGTGGTTTAGCTCGTTTTTTCGCTGCATCATTGCAGAAGCGAAAAGATGAAGTACTAAAGCAGAGAAATATTGTTGCCAGAATTGTAGATATAATAAAGATGTTAGGTAAACAAGCTCTTCCTTTTCGTGGGCACAGAAATGAGTCAGCATATTCTCTTCTTGATGAAACAGAAAATCATGGAAATTTCTTGGCTACTGTGCAGTTGATGGCAAAATATGATCCTATTATGGCTTCTCATGTTTCCATGGAGAAGGAAAAGTCTGAACAACGATGTGAAAGATTGGAAAAACAAAGAAAGGCACAAAGTAAAGGTCGTGGTAGTCTCTTCACATTCTTAAGTAAAACAACCATCTCTTCTTTGACCCAAATTATGAAGAATATGATACAGGAAAAAATTACTCAAGAAGTTGCTGAGGCCAAGTATTATTCCATACAGGTAGAACTGGTAGATTCAACCCAGGATATTTCATCAATTGATCAATTTAGTATTGTTATTCGATATGTACTAAATGGTACTATCCATGAACGACTACTTGCAATTGTTCCATGCAATGATGGTACAGGGCAGGGACTTTTTGACCTATTAAATGAAACATTACAATGTCTTGAAATAGATCCGAAAAACTGATAATCAGATAGCACACATGGCGCTGCAAGCTACCATGGACTATATAATGGCTTACAGAGTAAAATTGCTGATGTAGCTGATCAGCATGTTCATGTATGGTGCTATGCCCATGTACTCAATTTAGTAGTTACTGAAACCACGAAGTGTTGTGTACCAGCAGTTTCCTTCTTCAATTTACTCCAGAATTTAGCAAAATTTGTGAAGGTATCATATAAGCGAATGGCCATCTGGATTGAAGTTGTTGGACATCATCTGGGGAAAGAAAAGATGAAACGATTAAAGCTAATTGGTGAAACCAGGTGGTCAGGGAAGTCCAATGCAGCAACTACTATATTTGGAAATTTTGACGAGATATTTATCAGTAATTTTGTGGATCTTCTGACATGTTTATCCATTATTCAAAGCTCTAACAATTTTTATGCAAAAACAAAACAGGAGGCAAATGTTTTACTGTCTAACTTTCTAGAATTTCAAACAATATTGACAGCATTCACATACTTATATATCTTTCAAATTACAGCCCCTTTGTCAAGCTATCTACAGACAAGTGGCTTAAATATGTTTACTGCATGGAATATGGTAGAAAAATCCATTACAGATTTGAAGAAAAGATCAAGAGAATTTGATAAAGTATATAGTCAGGCTTTGAAATTTGTCAACAAATCGAATGAGCACATTGCACAATTCAATAATGATGAAAATCAAACAGTGAAAATTGATTTTGTAAAAACTGAGTTACCAATCAAGAGGAAACATAAAACAAAGAGAATGGCAGATGAACTAGCTGCTGATGAAAAAAACACATCTGATTCTTTGTCAGACTATCGTGTACATGTGTTCAACTTGATAATGGATCGTGTTGTACAATCACTGGAATCCCGTTTCATTGACCATAGATAACTATATAAGGATATGTCATGCCTCGATCCATCAAATTATGGATATATTACTAAAAATGGTCTTGAAGAAGAAGCATTGGAAGGTATTCTTGAGCTTGCTCCAGGGATAAATAGAAGTGAAGTAAAATTAGAATTGCAGTCTTTTGCATCGAACTTTGAAATATTTAAGCTTTTGCTGAATGATGATAATACAGAGAGCAGCAGTAAAATGAATTCATGCTCTAAATATTGTGGCAATTGTCCATCATGTGTTCTGTATATTCTTGCATCAAACAGACTTAATGACAAGGCATATGATAATCTTTACCAAATGTATAAAGCTATCTGTACACTGTCTGTGACTCAAGTTCAGTGTGAACGGGCATTTTCTAAGCTAAAATAATAAAAACAAGATTACGAAATTCTTTGTCGGAGGAGAATCTGGAAGCATACATGTTGATGTCTATAGAAAAGGTCATGTTGGATGAGTTAGACATGGAAACTATAATAGACCGATTTGCAAACTCGAGTAATGAACTTAAAAAACTACTCTTAGTATAGCATGTATGTATGTATGTATGTATATGCAGGCAGTATTTGTAAAATTATTTGTACTTATTGGTAAAATAAATTTATAAAAAAAATTTAACTTTTTTTTATTTAAACAAACTTAACTCATAAATAGGCCTATTAGGATAGGACTGGAATTGAATTATGTAATGGGGTTATGGGCCCCCTGACCCCTTTGGCAGACAATTTTATGAGCCAGTCCGCCACTGGTAGCTAATGGTGGTGGTCCCTCAAAGGGGTCTGGTCCCACTCATGCCCCGGCTAGAGGGAGTCATCCTGTGGCAAAGGCTGGCAGAGAACACTGGGGTATCATAGGGGCTGCCAAAACAGATCGTATGATGGCTGTACCAACGAAGACCGCAAACATTTTCGTCTCGAGATGTCGACCTGATCTTACGGCCGAGAAGCTGCAGGCATTTGTGGGATAAAGTGAACCTTCAGGTTACATGTGGGAAAATTGACTTTAGATGGACTACGTACAGTTCCTTTCAAGTTACAGCAGTCTGTGATGATCCAGGGGTATTTATGGATCCAGGTATGGCCGGAACGGGTATATGTACGGTGGTTCTATGAGAAGGGAAGAAAAACACCTGCAACCCCTCTCGCAAGTGCTGGAGAGGGTAATTATGGAGATATCATGCGTCGTACTGTGGAAGAAAATCCAGCTGGGTCTAATGCTGTAACTGCTGTGCCTGGTATAAGTAGAATTCAACATGTAGAGATGGCTGGCAGAACTCCTGCATCTTCTTAATTGCAACATTCAAGGTAATCTCTTATAAATGTAGAGGCCTAAGCTTCAACAATAACGGCAAACACAGGCGGATCATAATTGATAAGCTGTTAGAGGATGCTGATATTCTGTCTGCAGGAAACATGGCTTTGGAAACAGGACTTAAAGGTCCTGAATAGCTTGTCCAGTAACTTTCATGGGATAGGGGAGGCCACCAGAGATGAACAAGATGGTCTCCTTGCAGACCACCCACCTGGTGGAGTAACTATTCTATGGAGGTTGGGGTATGGGAAATATATTAGTGAATTAAAACTTGGTTTGAATTGGTTAACTGGAATAGAAGTTTGTGTAGACAATAAAAAATTTGTAATTCTGTGTATCTATATGCCTTTTCAGGCAGTTGATAATGAAGATTACCTCAATAAATTGGGACAGGTCAGCAGTATTATTGATGAGTTGGATACGACATATGTAGCTTTATTAGTGACTTTAATGCTAATGTGCTTAATGATAATTCTTTGTTTAGCAGCCTTAAAAGCCTTCTGTGAAGATAATAACTTGACCCTTTCATCCATGTGTAGTCTTCCTGGTGATAGCTTTACTTATGTTAGCGATAGTTGGCACACCACCTCATGGTTGGGTCATTGTATTTGTATGTTCATTATACACAGTGATTCACTGGCCTACTTAGTCAGTGCTCCAGACAACTATCTCTTAATCTTCTATGGACCTCTTGTATAATGATTGTACCTGTTGAGTCTGAAATAAAGTGTTTGTTTGTTTGTTTGTTAACACACTGCTTCTAATTGCATTTAAATAGACATAAAGATCATTTTCAAATGAGTGAAGTACCCCACATACAAAAGTAATGGTAATAGATGACCAAGTAATAGTAATAGTAATAGATGAAAATTAAAGAAATAGCAATAGTAATAGAAGGAATCAAAAGTAATAGTAATAGTAATAGAAACCCAGTAATTGACCCCATGTCATATATACAGGGTGTACATAAAGTCAGGATCTATTTTTGTGAAGCACTTGGAAATTATATGGAATTCAATCATAAAATGATAAAGTGGTAACATCTATTAAATAATTAAGAGTAGGATTCGACGTGACGCCCATCAGTATCCCTGCACAGCTCAAATCGTTCCGCAGCATTTCTAAACACATTCTGGAGCATTTGCGGGGTTATGTTATCTGCAGCAGTTCGTATACGTGTACGTAAGTTTTCAAGACTCATAATCTTCGTCTGATAGACGTGCGATTTGATAAAGCCCCATGCAAAGAAATCTAAAGGGGTTAAATCTGGTGATCTCGCTGGCCAAGGTCTGTTGCTTCCGCGTCCGATCCAGCGATTTGGAAAACGTCCATTTAGATAATCCTGAACAATTTTGGCATAGTGACAAGGAGCACCATCATGTTGATAGACGACGGTACTAACAATCCTATCCCCGTCGTCTATCAACATGATGGTGCTCCTTGTCACTATGCCAAAATTGTTCAGGATTATCTAAATGGACGTTTTCCAAATCGCTGGATCGGACGCGGAAGCAAGAGACCTTGTTTGGCCAGCGAGATCACCAGATTTAACCCCTTTAGATTTCTTTGCATGGGGCTTTATCAAATCGCACGTCTATCAGACGAAGATTACGAGTCTTGAAAACTTACGTACACGTATACGAACTGCTGCAGATAACATAACTCCGCAAATGCTCCAGAATGTGTTTAGAAATGCTGCGGAACGATTTGAGCTGTGCAGGGATACTGATGGGCGTCACGTCGAATCCTACTCTTAATTATTTAATAAATGTTACCACTTTATCATTTTATGATTGAATTCCATATAATTTCCAAGTGCTTCACAAAAATAGATCCTGACTTTATGTACACCCTGTATATATATATATATATATATATATATATATATATATATATATATATATATATATATATATGGGAATGAACTCAGAATGGTTCCCTGAGGTTTTTTATGATACACACAGACCGTGCATAGAACAAGGAACTCTTCTAGGAAAATTAAATCCACTATAGTCCGAATAAGTAATGGTAAATGACAAATACTATAGTTTTTTCTTTTTCATGATGCTAGCCCGACGTGGGCAACGGGTCACTCACAAAGAGGTCCCAAAAATATAGCTTCCCTCACCAGTTATCTGCAAAGCAGATGGGATCCAGCTTTGGGACAGGATCTAGGGTTTAAACCAACCTAACCCAGCTACATTTAGAACCTCAATATAAGCAAAAGACTCGCTGCCTTCACGTTAGATTGAATACATCAAAGAAAAAGGGGTAACTATTATATTTTTAACCAAAAACCAAAACTTAAACCTCAACTGGCAGAATTGAGCTTCCACTTTTCAAGGCACATAACATGTCCGTTTCATGATGGGAATGAACTCAGAATGGTTCCCTGAGGCTTTTTATGATACACACAACCCGTGCATGGAAACTCTTCTAGGAAAGTTCCATCATCATCATCATTGCTGGTAATGATGAGGGTTTGAGACTGATTGAGTTCATGGAAGATAATTTTTTACGACAGATGGTTACCGAACCAACGCGCGGTGACAATATTTTAGACGTGGTGATGACGAACGACGAAAATACAGTCGAAGATTTAGACGTAGGTGAGAGTTTGGGATGTAGTGATCACCAAATTATTAGGTTTAAGCTATTGATAGAAAACAGTAAGAATAGTAACGTAATAGAAGTCCCTGGTTTTCGTAGGGCTAATTTTGATAGTTTTGCGGATAGGATGAGAGTAGTGGACTGGGATAATTTATTTATGTATAGGTAATGACAAATTTTTATTGGGAGGCGTTTAAAGAAAGTTTTTGGAATATCGAAAGGGAGTTTATTCCGCGTAGGCCCAAGCGCTCTAGTAATCATGGTAGGCCCAAGCGCTCTAGTAATCATGGTAGGCCCAAGTGGTGGACTAGAGAAATAGATGACTTCACATAAACGAGCGTAACAGAGCGTATAGACTTAATAAGCGCAATGGCACGGTAGCTAACTTTAATAGATATAGCGAGCTTAGACGTCAGATTAAAAGATCTGTTAGGAGTACTAAGCGTAATTTTGAGATACTTGTAGCTGCAGATAGTAAACATAATCCGAAAAAGTTTTTTAACTAAGTTAATAATCGTAAGCCGATAAAAGATAACAAAGGCCCTCTAGTGGACGTTAACGGTGCTTTGGCTTCCGACGCTCAGGCGATAGCGGGTATTTTTAACAACTTTTTTGTGACAGCTTTTACCGTAGAAGACGTAAATAATGTCCCCGACGTGGACGATATCGTTCCATTTAATAGCGAGACTATTTTGAATGAAATAACTGTTTACGAGGGTGAGATTGCGAATTATAGCGATAAGCTAAAAGTTAGCAAGGCTCCAGGCCCTGACGCGCTTTATCCTAGACATTTGAAAGATTTGAAAGACGTTATCGTACGCCCCTTGATAAAAGTTTTTAATAACACTGGAAGCGGGATTATTCCTGAAGACTTCAAATTAGCTTATGCCCATTTTTAAAAAAGGCGAGCGCACAGTAGCTAGCAATTATAGGCCTATTAGCTTAACGTCAAATGTCGGTAAACTTTTGGAATCCGGAGTTAGGGATCGTATCGTCGGTCACTTAGAAAGTCGCGATTTGATTAATAGTAGTCAGCATAGGTATCGACACCATAAATCTTGTTTAACTAATTTGTTAGAGTTTCATAACGAAATAGTGCGCGAATACGATAGGCATACAGCGGCTGACGTTATTTATTTAGACTTTAAAAAAGCCTTCGATACAGTTCCGCATAGAAGATTAATTGCGAAGGTTAAAGCGCACGGTAAATGTGGTCATGTAGCTAACTGATGAGAGGAATGGCTTCGTGCCAGGAAACAGAGGGTCGTTGTTAATGGTAGAGAATCGGGGTGGTTGGATGTAGGTAGCGGTGTCCCTCAGGGTTCAGTGTTAGACCCAATGCTATTCGTAATCTACATTAACGACATAGATGTAGGCTTGACCAGTACGTGTCAAAATTCGCGGACGATATTAAAATAGGCGGTAAAGTTCTTAACGTGGACGATAGAAATAGGCTCCAAGACGATTTAAATAGGATTATGGAGTGGATGGATAAGTGGCAGATGCAATTTAACGTAGTCAAATGTAAAGTTTTGCATATAGGTTCTCGTAACAACAATTACACGTACACGATGGATGATAGACAGTTAGCGAGCGTTGACGAGAAAGTAGATTTAGGCGTACGCGTATCTAAGGATTTAAAAGTTAGGAACCAGTGCCTGGAGTCTTGCGCAAAAGCTAATAGGATGTTAGGCTTCATAGCGCGTAATTTCGAATTTAAATCGAAGAATATTATTGCCCCTTTAAAAGTCCCTAGTCAGGCTTCACTTGAAATATGCCGTTCAGTTTTGGTCCCCGTATTTGCGTGAGGATATTGATAGGTTAGAAAGGGTTCAGCGACGTGCCACGAAACTAATTCCGTTACTACGCAACAAGTCTAACGAAGATAGGATTAAAGAGTTAGACTTGCATTCACTCGAAACTAGGAGATTAAGGGGGAAGCTTATTGAAGTTTTCAAAATCGTTAATAAAATCGATAACGTCAATTTTGACAAATTGTTCATTTTCGATACTAGCAATACTCGTAATAACGGATTTAAGTTACGTGGCAGACGTTTCATTACTAACATCGCTAAAAACCTTTTTACGTTTAAAGTAATTGATAAATGGAATAATTTTCCCGCGTCCGTCGTGAACTCTACCAGCGTTAATATGTTTAAAAACCATTTAGATAGGCATTTTAAAAATATTACGTCGTTTAAAATAATAAAACAATTAGCAACAGGAGCTCTGGGGATAATGGTCGAGGTTTGAGTCTGTTGACGATTAATGCCCGCTTGTGACATGCCAGCGTGTAATATGCCAGCAACAAAATTATATTTAAAACAAAATAAACTAACACGAACTTGGATGTAGCTCGTAGCGTAAACTAACCCACTTTTTGTTGTACTCTTCATACTTTTTTTTTCTCTTTTCTTATCCTCTCTTTACTTGCATGTCTGTAGTTTGCATGGTATGACAGTGTTTGAGTTAAGACTGTGTTTGCATGGTTTGTAAGCGTTCTTATTTTACTTCTTTTCATCTTTCACCCCTTTCCTATTCTCCTCGACTATTTTTCTTACTTGTCGGCAGTGGCCGGCGGATGATGATGGGGAGTCTTTCTCTCTCTCTTTTTCTAAATGAATGTTAACCCACGAATGATAGGTTTTGCTACTTACTTAACCCCTTATTCTCTTCTTTTAACCCCCTACTCTCTTCTTTCTCCCGGGCTAACCTTAGAGTGGATCTTAGGGTCTTTGTTAGCCTTAGGTTCTGTAGATTTGTAGATCATATCTTCAAATTGCAAAGAATTCTACTCGTTTCCCCAAGAAATGAGACTAGAATTTTGCAATGCAACTGTTAAATGCATGTATGTGTAGTGAAGAATAGAGAGAGAAGTGTGTGTTTGAGAGCATGCTGGACCGCTCGCAGGCTAGATCAGAGACAGAAAAGCTCAGCTAAAGAGGACAGTGACAGGAAAAACGGGAGTTCCAGTACTCCCTATTTCCTGCCTAAAGTCCCTCCCCCTGGAGTACTTACCTGGTCGATTAGTGTCTACAATCTCCTCCCATTAACATTTGGTTTGCTTCCGCCCGAACTGTTGTCAAGCTTTTCACTCCACGTGGAGTCCGAACCACGCTCCACCAGCAGCCCAGCGTCTTAACCACTAGGCCACCCAGGGTACCCATTTATCTACCAACCACTTTCTTTATTGTGAAGAAGGATGAACAGCTGGGCTTTGCTGCGCGCCGACTGCCATCACTGGGTCTCGATCCCGGGGCCGATGGATTCGTAGTAGGCGACGCTAACCACTACACCACCGAGGCGCATTATATATATATATATATATATATATATATATATATATATATATATATTCGTTATGGAGTTTACAGACTCGGGAGAGGGGGGGGAATACTTCTCCAAACATGTTCTGAAGTTCTGGCGCTTCTTTACTGGATAATTTATTGTTTAATGGGAGTCTTAGAAGAAATTTCTTCTGTAAAATTTAATTCATACACACTCATTAAAAAGGGGCATATAACCGAAATTTTAAATAGCTTTTAATAAAGTTAGTGAACATTTGAAAGCTTTTTGCATACTTTACACGTTTAATGTCATAAATTAACATTTTCTCAGGTTTTACCTACATCATTCGTTATTTAATAATGAATCTGTTATTTCCACATTTTATTACGTAAAACTGCAATTCTTGTCGTTTTTGTTTTTTTTTAGAAATAAGTAATGGTGTAGAACATGTTTACATTCTAGTTTCATAAATAAAGAAAGTTCTTACATTCAAAATTGCGGATTTAATAAAATATACGAATCCCAAAAAACATCATAAAAATGTAGAAATTGAGCAAAACATTGAATAATTTTTCTAAATCTGAAATTTATATCTTTATATATATATTATATATATATATATATATATATATGCAATACCGGCTGCGCGCGAAACCTATGTTCTTCAAAAACTTTAAAATGTTGGCGATGATCATTCTGTGTACGAGTCGGTCTGAGTGCATGTCGTGTGTGTGTTACCCACAAGGATATGAAAAAAAGGTACAGCCATTAGGTAAAAGCAGAGCAGACAGCGTTGAATACAAAATCATGTACGGTGAATCATTAAATATATTACAATCCTAAATAAAATAGGACTATTTCATACGAGGGCCTAATTGCCCTACATGTAATTAAGTAAGAACATACACTTTTCAGTTTTATACTTCGTTAGCTGAATATAAATTAAATACTGACGGCTATTTTAGCATTATTCAAAATGCAAAGCAATTTAACAATTTCAGCTTCGTTATTTGATGTTAAAATTCATACTGAAACAGATGAATCAAGATTTTAAAATAATATTCTATTTTTACATAAAATCCATGTTATGAATCCATATTTCCAAATAAAAGTGGCTATGAAGAGAGATGAGCTTTTTATGAATGGTTTCAAACTCTCTCTCTCTCTCTCTCTCTCTCTCTCCGACGGGGACATCGCTAATGTGCTTAATGAGTACTTTGCGGGAGTGTTCACCAGGGAGGATACCCGCGTCATCCCCGAGCCAGGCGTGAGGCACGAAGGTGCTGGCCTGGATAGTGTTAGATGTACCGCGACAGTCGTTGCCGATAGAATAGACAAACTGAGCGCGTTTAAGGCTCCTGGGCCAGACCAGTTTCTCCCCAGTGTTGCGAGAAGTGCGCGACCAGGTGGCTTCCCACATGGCTACAGTCTTCAACAAATCGTTGGAGATGGGCCAGGTGCCTGGTGACTGGAGGGAAGCCAACGTGACCCCTATCTTTAAGAAAGGGGATCACGAAAGTCCAGGGAACTATCGTCCCATTAGTCTTACTTCCGTTGTAGGTAAATTATTAGAAGGGATAATAGCTGATAGGATCGTTGACCATTTGGATTCCTACAAGCTGCTTGGGGACTCCCAACATGGGTTTAGACGGCATAGGTCGTGTCTCACCAACTTGCTCGAGTTTTTCCACGTCATGTTGAGTGAGTATGATAAGAGTAGGGCGATTGATATACTTTATCTCGACTTTCAGAAAGCCTTTGATAAGGTACCTCACCGCCGGCTAATGGCGAAAGTGCGCGCGCTGGGTATCGGTGGGGAAATAGGTAGGTGGATTGAAAACTGGCTGAGTAATAGGCGGCAGAGGGTTGTAATTAAAGGGGCTAGTTCGGGGTGGGCCTCGGTCACTAGTGGGGTTCCTCAGGGTTCCGTTTTGGGGCCACTGTTGTTTATCATTTACATAAATGATATCGACGGTGGCATCGTCAGTCGGATCGCCAAATTCGCTGATGACACGAAGCTTGGGGCCAATGTTGGGACGCCCGAAGCGATTGAGGAACTGTGTGCGGACCTAGGTAGGATAGGAGAGTGGTCCGAAAAATGGCAAATGCCGTTTAACTTGGGTAAATGCAAAGTGATGCACATTGGCTACGCCAATCCCAAGTCGGACTACTCGATGTTGGGTAGTAATATCGAGGTGACTGATTTAGAAAAGGACTTGGGTGTGCTAATTAGCAGCGACCTTAAGTTTACGAAACAGTGTGTAGAGGTGGAAAAGAAAGCCCAGAAACTATTGGGTTATATCAGGAGGCAATTTCAGTTTCGGAACAAGGAGATTGTGCTCTCACTGTACAATTCCCTTGTTCGGCCGCACCTGGAGTATGCTGTGCAGTTCTGGTCGCCCACCCTCAGGAAAGATATTGAGAGGCTGGAGCGAGTGCAGGCGAGGGCCACAAAGTTAATCCCTTCCGTTAGGCATATGGGCTACAATCGACGGTTACGCGCCCTGAACTTGTTTTCGCTTGAAACGCGGAGGCTGCGCGGTCAACTGATCGAGGTTTTCAAGCTCTTACGCGGGTTCAACGATGTCGATTTTAGAAGTATGTTTAGTTTAAATGATAACCCAACTCGCAACAATGGTTGGAAGTTGGATTTGAAACGGTTTAGGACTAGTGTGTGTGGGAATTACTTTACGTATAAGATCTGTGACACATGGAACAGGTTACCTTCGGAAGTTGTGAACAGTTCCTCTGTGGATCAGTTCAAGAAAAAGTTAGACCAAATCTTGCACACTATTTGAGTGTGTACAAAATTTTCCCTGGCACCCGTTGCCATTGGTACCTCCTCGGTATGGGCCGCAAGGCCTTTTGAGGTACTTCTTTTCCTTGTAACTCCTTGTAACTCTCTCTCTCTCTCTCTCTCTCTCTCCGATGTTTTCCGGGTGCCACAAGCCAGATAGTTAATAGGGAATTAGGCAAAATTAATATCAAGAATAAGAGTTGCCCTATCATTGTCCATGTTGGTGGCAATGACGTTTTTCTGGGAGGGACAGGAGGGCAGACCGAGTCCATTATAAAAGAATTTAAGAACCTAACTAACAAGGTTAGGGATAGGACAGACATGGGTATGGTAGTAGGAATTCTCCCTCGAATGCGTGCTAGCGACTATACTCTAAGTAAAGCCATTGGCATAAATAAAAGAGTTAAGCGCATGTGTGATGAAAAAGGCCTAAAGTTTGTCGATTTTTGGCCTACATTCTATGGAAATGGGGAATACTTTGGTTCAGACGGGATTCATTTTAACCAGAAGGGGAAAAAGAAGTATGGTGATTTACTGAACATTAATATGTACAATCTTTTTAAACTAGGACCCCCCAAACCAGCAATTGATCCTGCTCCCCAAACAGTTAGTCCCCCTCCCCCAGCAATTAGTACCCCTCCCCCAGCAGTTAGTACCCCTCCCCCAGCAGTTAGTACCCCTCCCCCAGCAGTTAGTCCCCCTCCAACAGCAGCTAGTCCCACTCCAACAGCAGTTAGTCCCACTCCCCCAGTAGTTAGTTCAACTGCGTCGGGAAACGACTCAGGCCAGTTAGGAAAAACCACAACTTAAAATCACTCAAAACTGTGCTCTTCAATGCTAGGTCAATTAGAAACAAACTAATGGAATTTATAGCGCTTGTCAAAACTGAGAACTTTGATATCATCGGAATAACGGAATCCTGGATTCATTCTGAATCAAGGGATTTTGCAGGAGAATTTGAAATGGTAGGTTACAAAATGTTTCACAAAGATAGGAACGGAAGGGAAGGCGGCGGTGTACTTTTGTATGCTCGGGACTCCCTGCACCCAGTAAACAGTAATATCGTATCTGCTCATGAAATGTTGGGAATTGATCTAAACCTAAAAATAAAGTAGTGCAGCTACTTCTAGTATATAGACCACCCCACACCCCGTGGATAAGGATATAAACTTGTATAACAAATTAAGCAGAATAGTGAATAATAAGATCAGTGTGATTTTTGGTGATTTTAATTGTGGTAATGTAAATTGGGAAAACAAAACAGCTGATGCTGAGGGCTCAAGACTGTTGGAATTTGCCGATGATAACTTATTAAGTCAATGGGTTGACGGGCCTACTAGGGGTAAGAATAAACTAGACCTCATATTCACGAACGAAGATGACCTAGTCTCTAACCTGACTATTGGTGAAAATTTAAGTAACAGCGATCATAATTTGATTAGGTTTGACCTCAGGGTTCCAGTTAATACACGCGAAAAGACTCGTGAAAGACTGGATTTCTCGAGAGCAAATTTTGAAAGCTTCCGAAGTAGTTTAGACACGCTTGAAGTTCTAATAAGTGAGGATGTCAATGTCACCTGGAGCTCATATAGGGATCAATTTAGAATATTTCAGAACACTTTTATACCCACTAAAATGGTTTCCTTGTCAACAAAGTCACCGAAATGGTTTAACAACGAAATTAGGAGGGCTATTACGGGAAGAAATAGAGCCTACAAACTACTTAAGTCGCATTTCAACCACACTAATTCAGAAAACTATATAAACTACGTAGGAGGGTTAAGTCCTTAATTAGATCAGCCAAACGTGATGAAGAAGCTAGAGTTGCCTCACTCTGTAAAGTTAACCCTAAAGAATTTTTTGCCCATGTTAATAGCAGAAAGCCAATTAAAAATTCTGTAGGCCCCTTAAAAGATAGAAATGGCTTACTGAAATTCGGTGATAAAGATATAGCTAATACGTTAAACGAGTTCTTCGTTACAGTCTTCACGGAGGAAGACACAATAGAAGTGCCAAGTCCTCGGATTACATATGATGGTGACGATCCCGTAGAGACCATAAGTTTTACGAGAAATGAGGTACAGCAATTAATTGATAAGATGAATAAATACAAATCACCTGGTCCCGACTTATTTCTTCCAAGGGTATTAAAAGAGGTTAGCCACAATGTTGTTGACGACTTAATAACCATATTCAAACAATCAATCGAGTTAGGGAAAGTTCCAACCGACTGGAAGTTAGCAAATGTAACACCTATCTTTAAAAAGGGTGATAGGGAAAATCCTTGTAATTATCGCCCGATCAGTTTAACATCAGTTGTCGGCAAACTGTTGGAATCCATCATTACAAAACGTATTGTGTATCACCTTGAATCTAACAATCTAATTTTTTATTCTCAACATGGATTTAGGCGACATAGATCCTGTCTGACAAACCTGTTAGAATTTTTCCATAATATGCATACACTGTACGATGCAAGTAGGGCAATAGATATAGTGTATCTCGACTTTCAAAAAGCCTTTGACAAAGTCCCTCACGCTAGATTGATAGCTAAAGTCAAAGGACTAGGAATCACTGTGCTCGTTTCCAACTGGATTGAGGATTGGTTAAAAGATAGAAAGCAGAGAGTGGTAATAAATGGAGTGGCTTCGGAGTGGGCGCCCGTCACCAGTGGTGTCCCACAGGGTTCCGTGCTGGGTCCTTTACTTTTTATCATCTATATTAATGATATAGACGTCGGGCTTTAAGTGCAATCTCCAAATTTGCAGATGATACGAAATTAGGAAGTAGTGTAGGTACTAAGGAGGGTGTAAGAACGCTTCAGAACGATCTTGACAGGTTGGGCGAATGGTCTGCTACGTGGCAGATGCCATTCAACTTGGACAAATGTAAGGTAATGCACATAGGTTATAAAAACCCGAAGACCGATTACTCTCTCTTGGGAAGGAACTTGACTGAGACCGATCTAGAGAAAGACTTGGAGTCTATATCAGCAACGATCTGAAACCGTCGAAGCACTGTGCAGAAGTCGAAAAGAGGGCCTTAAAATTATTAGGTTATATTAAAAGACAGTTCCAGTTTCGGAACAAGGAGACTGTAATGTCTCTTTATAATTCTCTAGTCAGACCGCAACTGGAATACTGTGCGCAGTTTTGGTCTCCATCCCTCAGGAAGGATATAGAAAGGTTAGAAAGAGTACAAGCAAGGGCTACAAAATTGATCCCTTCAATGAGAATGCAAAGCTACCAACGGAGATTGGAGCGCCTAAATCTGTTTAGCTTAGAGACGAGGAGGTTGCGGGGTCAGCTTATTCAAGTCTTCAAGATGCTCAAAGGAATAGACAGGGTAGATTTAGAAACTTATTCTCACTTAATGCCAATCCGACAAGAAATAATGGGTTTAAACTGGAATAAAGACATTTAGGACCTCTGTCTGCGGAAATTTCTTTTCCTATAAAATAGTTAATATCTGGAACCAACTTCCCTCAGAGGTTGTTTCTAGTCAAAGTGTAAATGTGTTTAAAAATAGGCTAGACAAAGTACTGAATACTCTCATAGTTTAAGATTAAAACATAAGAAAACTCTGCATGAGTTCGCTTGCACGGTGTCTCTGTGAGCAAGCTAAATATAGAGCTATTTATATATTCTCCACTTTCCTGTAAAATTTCCTTGGCTACTTTTCCAGGGTCAAGGTATTTTCTTCAACCTTTTTCCGTACCTGCCTCTGGCAGGGAGGGAGCGGAGGGTGGGGAGAGAGCCTTCTACTTTTCTATCCAGTTTTCTACTACTGCTAGGATAGTTGAAAGAAAAATAAACTTGTTTTATAACAGGAACCTCCCAGAGTGGACCGAAAGGTCTTTGAGGCTTCCTCTTGTCCTTGTAACTCTTTGTAACTCTCTGTGACACGTGGGACAGTTTACCTTCAGAAGTTGTGAACAGTTCCTCTGTGGATCATTTCAAGAAAAGGTTAGACCAAATCTTGCACACTATTTGAGTGTGTAGAAAATTTTCCCTGGCACCCGTTGCCATTAGTACCTCCTCGGTACCTCCCCATTAATCCCCCAAGGATGAATTTCCGTGCGAGACAGCCTCCTTTTCCAAAAAGAAGATACGGCCCCATCGCTCGACCTTCTAAATTTTTGCAGACGCTTCCCTGATTTTCCACCTTCTCATACTAACGCACAAGATATTCCAAAAGAAGATCAAGACAGTGCTCAAGAACATCGTGATGATGATTTAACTGAGTCCAAATTTATCGACCACCGTCACAGAGTGCCTGGACGAGAGAGTTTTGATTTTGAATATCTACGGTTACACGTTTCATACCAACCTTACCCATTGTAGGTCCCCTCCGCCATCACGGAGGACATGTGCAATACACAATTACAAACACGGTTAGGTAGACCAGCCATGAGTGGATCCTCGGGTCTTTGTTGGTCTGAAACATTATAATAAACATTATAACTTTTCCCCAAGTAGTTTCCCTTAAAATGGGAAGCGTAGCTCGCCCTTCATTGATAATTCCATCTCTACTGTTTAAGTTTATTTTTAACGGTCGGTCGTGTTTTAGTCTTTATAATTTTTATACCAAATGAAAATACTGTAAACGTCACTCTGTTATGATTTTTCAATGGTATTCTCATTACTTTATAATTTTACTTTATTTTATTATTACCAAGCCGCAAATGAGTATTTACTTATTGTTGCTTATTGTTTCAATATGATTTGATTCTTCATTCTTTTTTTTTGCTTGTTTATGCGTGCAATCGCGGTTTCCAATGATTTGCTACTTATTGACTGCTTCCATTTTTTACAAACACTTCAACTGGCTTTGTAGGGATAGCTTAGAAGTATTGGTCGATAGATTTTCCTCAGACATTTTCACACTCATAACCATATGAAATAGAGATGAAATATGTCGGCTTTATAACCTTAAATCTTTTCTCAACTTAATTCTAACTTAAAAAATCAATAACAGCTGTTTCTTCCCTTTCAGACAATGCCAATATATATATATATATATATGTAATGAAATATATTAATTAAGACATTAAGTAACTCCAGTATGGTATATACAAATATATCGTGAATTAAGGGCAAAGCTAAAGTTAGAAATAGGTTCGTTCTCTTTACACAAAACCCACTTCAAAGGGAATTAAGTAAATAATGAAAATTCAGCTTAAAGAATTACTGAAGAGAAGAATAAATATTTATATATTTGGGGTTAATCAATAGATTTTGTTAAAAGGTAAAGAGGCAAACAACCCAGAAATGATTAGTTTATTTCGACCCCAATTGGGAAAATGAAAGTGAAATGATTACAGCACGTTTCGGCTATCAAAACCTTTTAATTGTAGCGTTTTATGAACATCGAAACTGCTCATTTGTTATATATGTATACACACACACACACACACATATATATATATATATATATATATATATATATATATATATATGTGTGTGTGTGTGTGTGTGTGTGGAGAGAGAGAGAGAGAGAGAGAGAGAGTACAATACATATAGTAATGGCTAATATGTGTTTTAATATTTATCATATTTCATTATATTTTCGATAATTTCAGTGACATCGTTAAATGGTGCAAGTATTTTAAAAACTCCTAATTAAAATTACTGTCAGTGATAAGTTGTTAAATGCAAGGGGAAATTTTAGATCTTGCGTAAGATTTATGGAAGAGTTGAGTGTCTCGTCCAGTATTAATTTTGGAGTTCGACAAGGCTGGGTGATATCCCCATAGGTATTTAACGTGTACTGTGATGCGTAAGATGGTAATGCGTAAGATGGAAGCAAGAATGTAAGCGAGAAGAGTAACTATGAGTTTGGAATCATTCAACAGTGACTGCTGTCGTATCTGATGTCTGTTGATGACATGGGGCTCTTGGATGAATCAGTGAATGAATTAAGGGGACGAATGACAAGTTTTCTTGACGGATGTGCAAATTCATTGAGAATAAATGTAAAGAAAAGTAAGCGTCCTGTCGTTTAATAAGAGAAGAAGAAGAAGTTATGTAAGACTTTAGTGAATGGAAAAATGTTAGATTTACTGAAAGAATTTAAATAGTTCGATTGTTTCATTAACAAAAGAGTCTAAATGCAGCAGAAGAGTTTGTGTGATGTACAATATCGGTGTCGACACTCGTTTGCCATCATAGTTCACTGCCAAAACTGAAAACAGTTAAGTCAGTCGAGTATCATTAGTGTAATTCGGATTGACCCTACGAGAAATAAGGTTGCTCATGAAAGGCTTGGCGTGAAAATATTATGTAAACATACAATAATAACAATAATAATAATAATAATAACAATAATAAATTAATAATAATGGAGTAAAAATATTATATAAATATAAAATAATAAAGTAAAACTTATAATAATCGTATTAAAACTTAACGTTAAAAATCCCACGTGAAAGTTTTTAAAATATTAAAGATTAAAAAAAAAGTTAAATTATAAAACTTTTCGATGAGTGGACAGTGGAGCTCCTCGAAAAGGTTTCGTAGCTTTGTAATTTTAGTGGTTTTTTATTTTTAATCTTTTACTTTTCATTGGGATCTTAATATATATATATATATATATATATATATATATATATATATATATATAGTAAACCCTCGTCCAATGCGGGGGTTAGGTTCCTCAGAACGGCGCATGACGTAAATCCGCGTTAGCCAAACTTAATACCTTATGGGATAAAGGGAATACGTGAACGCAACCGCGTAAAGTCTCCCATTAATACTTAGATACGTAGATTTTTTTTTACACATAAATGAATTTCCCTACCTATATTGTATATGAAATAAGAACATAATAAAATCATAAACATAATGATATTTACATATGATAAATAAAAATATATTAAATGAAAATAACACGTATCTTTCCTTCACTCTTTCGGATGGTGCGTATGGTAGTCTCATTCACGTGATACTCGCGGCCAAGTGATGTTATGCAACTTATCTAGAATCTGTATTTTTTCGGCTAATGTCATAACCTTACGACTTTTCTTCTCCTCACTATCACTTGCAGATGCTTTACGTTTTGGAGCCATACTGCTGTCTAAGGGTAATAGCAAAACAACGGCAAAATACGACAAAAACAATCCAACAAAACTTCACTGAACTTAACGCGGTAGCGGGACTGAGACAAAGGGTGATGCGAGGGGGTGACGCGAGAGGGAGGGAGATGCGGGAGTGTACACGCGTACAGTACTACTGTATTAGAGCGTGTTTGGCGGACCGTGTATAATCAAATTTTCCGCTTTCGTCAAATAATTGTACATTACTGTACAGTCTTTACAGCCACACCTACACTTTCCTCGTATGTGTATATATTGTAATGTATATGGTTGTAAATTTGACTTGGTCCGCAATCGATATGAACCGTGACTTGATGGATACCGTAATGAAATTGACTGGATTCTTTGGATCTGATATATTTGCATGTCCGTTATATAATAGATATAGAGTGTAACATATTTGTGGAGAGTAGTCTATTATGACTTGATCCTCTGGATCGAGAGATTCTATCTTTAGTTTTAAATCGATAATTAATTATTTTTAAATTGATAATGTATATGGTTGTAAATTTTGACTTGGTCCGCAATCGACATGGACCGTGACTTGATGGATACCGTAATGAAATTGACTGGATTCTTTGGATCTGATATATTTGCATGTCCGTTATAAATAGATATAGAATGTAACATATTTGTGGATAGTAGTCTATTATGACTTGCTCCTCTGGACCGAGAGATTCTATCTTTAGTTTTAAACCGATAATTAATTATTTTTAAATTGATAATTATTTAGTTTCGTAAAAATTGGTCGTTGCCAATTTACCGGCAGTTTTTAAATAAGTTTCTTATGTTCTTGTGGTTCGGAACCCACGTAAAATTGTAGGTCCCCTCCGCCACTACGGAGGACATACACAATACACGATTACGAACACAGTTAGGTAGACCAGCCATGAGTGGATCCTAGGGTCTTTGTTGGTCTGAAACATTATAACATTATAACATTATAACATTATAAGCAAATTCGCGCTGGATAAACACGCGTTGGACGAGGATTTACTTTGTATATATATATACTGTATAGTTTAAAATCCACTAAAAAATATTTAAAATTAAAAAGGTAAAGATCGGACAACGTTTCGAACCCGAAATCTGGGGTTCCTCATCAGGTTCGTTTACATAGATTAAAAGATAGTTAAAAGTGTGTTTTTAAATTTTAACCTTCCTTATAAATGGACCTGGTGAGAAACCCGCGATTTCGCGAATCAAAACGTCGTCCGGTTTTTTAAATTTTTTTCTGTTAGTGCCTTTCAAACTTTACATTTATTTGAAACATGGTTTTATGTGATTTTTTTTTAAAACCTTGCATATATTTATATATATATATATATATATAGAGAGAGAGAGAGAGAGAGAAATCTTCCACGGAATAAATGGATCTATTTACCCTTTACGACAAAGAGCATCTTTCGGTTGATATTTTATACTCGTATTTTACGGTTAATCATGTTTAGATCTGATATCGGAAAACGCGTTTGTAGGTGCTTTTGTGCAAATTTACGCCATCTCTGCTTTATGAGATGATGTTTATCGACTTCATTTACTGTATTCGTAATCTTCGACAAGAAGCAAAACGTGAACATTCTCTGAACTTCTCACGATTAAACGATTTTTGGGCAAGATGCTGCGATATACCATCTATTGGTTCCCAAACGCCTGTCTGAAGACGGAATGGTGTCGGTCTGGGTAACCTTCAGATTTAAAATGCTACTTTCCTAAATATGTTTCAAAATTGAAACACGTTTTTGTATACCTCGTTGACAGGTTCCCGCCTGTCTGGGAGCTCGGTAGCTCCTCGCTTACCTGCACGTAACTAAACTGACATTCGCATATTAAAACCTCACTCCAATTATATTGGAATTTTCAGGGAATTATCTTTTTCAAGGGGTCCGCAACGTAGGCAAAATACCACTAATATACACAAACCAACGCATCTTCATATATTGATATAATAATAATAATAATAATAACAATAATAATAATAATAATAACATTTGCATTTATTGTATTCAATGTATTCAATGTTCAACATATTAAATGAATGAGTCACTATCGTACATTACTTTTTTGCAATATTCTCTAAAATCAATTTCTTCACAGTTCTTTCGCTTCCTCTCTGCCCAATTTAATAAATTGCTCGATACAACATACTGATTCCGGCTTCCGGACTCAGTTTTCTTGAAAATTCACCCTCAATAATTTTTCCCCCTTTTCCTTCCGCTTCCGTCCCTATCTCCCAACACACCTCCTCTCTATGACGTGAAATTACTTCCTAATTTCTCTTCCGCTTTTTCCTTCACCCTTTTTTGAGTTTTCTTCTTTATTATATTTTCTTTTAAGGCATTTTAACTCTTCCATTTCGACTTTAATTAAAATACGAGCTGCGATTTGGTTTTATTTGGGATTTAATTCATTTTTGAAAGATTCATTTTAAACTTTCAACATTAAATTATTCTTTTAAATTTTAACATTTCAAATTTCATTTCTTTTCACACTCTTTATTATTATTATTATTATTACTATTATTATTATTACACGGTTTTTGGTCGAAGTGCAACGTTTCAAAAATAACTAATTGGTGTAAAACCAATTAAAGTTTCGAACGACAACTAAAAAGTCGTAAAATTTGTCATTCTGAATTAAATGTTTGCTTTGATGCCACATTCATACAACTTAATGAAGCGATTGGGTTCTCTTTCTTTTTTTTTCTTTTTTTTTTAAATGGTTCAAACTTTGAAAATTAATTGAAAATGTTTAGCTCATTCGGAAATTACGTTTAATTTACTGTTATATAAATTCTTTAATATATTTTCGTTATATAATACATATGTGTGGGTATGGGTGTATGTGGGTGTATGTATGTGTGAAATTTATTGTTCTCTCTCTCTCTCTCTCTCTCTCTCTCTCTCTCTCTCTCTCTCTCCTCTCTCTCTCTCTCCTCTCTCTCTCTCTCTCTCTCTCTCTTTTAGCAAAAATTGAAACAAAAATTTTACCTCGCTCGAAAATTAAATTTGAAAGTCTGTATTTGTTCCTGCACGTCATTTCAATTACATTTTTACCTTTGATCAGCCTTTGTGTATATATATATATATATATTTTAACTCGTTTGCAGCTCAGAATTTTATGTAATTGGATTCTTAATCGCTCTCTACGGACAGCTATCATATACAGTATATATATATATATATATATTTTTTTTTTTTTTTTTTTTTTTTGGGGTGTTTTCTGGGTTGTGAGAATTGTTTTAAATTAATTTATGCCAGGGATGGGAAATCGAAATCTTTTTCGATTCAAATTCGAATCCGATTTTCACGCAATTAGAAATATAGATTCGAATTCGGATTCAAATTTTTCGGTTTTTATCGATTCGAATTTTTTCCGATTCGGATTATTTCTTTTTCGATTTCGATCCGATTCGGATCCAGGCCTAATTTTTCTTGATTTTTATGAGTTCATTTAATAAAATTATACCTATCATCGTTGTTTTAGTCAAGGGGTGGCTATTATTAAAGTTTCATTTTTAATAAATAATACAGATAATTCTCAGTCTATTAACGATCTAAGTAATAACTTTAGATTTACTCTTAATAAGGTGCAAAAAAAATCATTCATATAAGCTAATTTATTAAACAATTAAGGCTCATATATACAAGAAATATTAATTATAGCATAAATAAAAATTAAAATATGATAATAATACTTTAAGAAATATATCCACTGTATAGATACAAATTTACAAATTAAAATTAGCCCTGACAACTAAGATATTTTCAATGTTCGAAGGCAAAAGGTTATTTCTTTGAGGAGCGTGTGAAATTGTCACTCTCGGACAATACCAAAATTTAAGGATTAGGATTAGCACCTTAATGGATGGAGTATAGGATTAGTATGATTTTTGTCCGAGCAAACAGATTCTCGGAAAGGTCAGTCTTTACCTGTGGTGAAACCGGAAACGTTAATAAGCCTTATAAGTTATTTATAAGTTATAACCAAATTTTTAAAATCCGGATCCATATTTTTTATCGATTTGAATTCGAATTCGGATTCATCGTTTCTTTTCGATTCGGATCAAAATTTCGATTCAGATCCGCGCCCGTTTTTCGATTCAGATTTCTCAAAAAATATCGATTAATTCCGATTATCGATTCGAATCCGATCCGATTTCCCATCTCTGATTTATGCTTTATTTTGTGAACGAAAGCACACAAAGATTAAAAAAAAAACATTGGTTAGGCTTTTTTTTTTAAAGGTAACCAATTATTAAAAGACTTAACCAATAGCAGGACGCATAACAGTGTGTGTTAAATTCCCCTTCGCACGGCAATTTCGTATACAAGATTTAGGATTACTTCCTCTTATTATAGATGTAAGGCGTCATAAAAATTTTAGTGCTAAAGTATAAGCGTAAAGGCCGGATACCATATTACCAGTGATGTAAATCCATTCGTTACTCTCTCTCTCTCTCTCTCTCTCTCTCTCTCTCTCTCTCTCTCTCTCTCTCTCTCTCTCTCTCTCTCTCTCTCTCTCTCTCGAACTTGTTTTCGCTTGAAACTCGGAGGCTGCGCGGTCAACTGATCGAAGTTTTCAAGCTCTTACGTGGGTTCAACGATGTCGATTTTAGAAGTATGTTTAGTTTAAATGATAACCCAACTCGCAACAATGGTTGGAAGTTGGATTTGAAACGGTTTAGGACTAGTGTGTGCGGGAATTACTTTACGTATAAGATCTGTGACACATGGAACAGGTTACCTTCGGAAGTTGTGAACAGTTCCTCTGTGGATCAGTTCAAGAAAAGGGTAGACCAAATCTTGCACACTATTTGAGTGTGTAAAGACATTTAGGACCTCAGTCTGCGGAAATTTCTTTTCCTATAAAATAGTTAATATCTGGAACCAACTTCCCTCAGAGGTTGTTTCCAGTCAAAGTGTAAATGTGTTTAAAAATAGGCTAGACAAAGTACTGAACACACTCATAGTTTAAGATTAAAACCTCAGAAAACTCTGCAGGAGTTCGCTTGCTCGGTGTCTCTGTGAGCAAGCTAAATATAGAGCTATTTTATATTCTCCACTTTCCTGTAAAATTTCCTTGGCTACTTTTCCAGGGTCAAGGTATTTTCTTCAACCTTTTTCCGTACCTGCCTCTGGCAGGGAGGGACCGGAGGGTGGGAGAGAGCCTTCTACTTTTCTATCCAGTTTTCTACTACTGCTAGGATAGTTGAAAGAAAAATAAACTTTCACAAAATTTTCCCTGGCACCCGTTGCCATTGGTACCTCCTCGGTATGGGCCGCAAGGCCTTTTGAGGTACTTCTTTTCCTTGTAACCTTGTAACTCTCTCTCTCTCTCTCTCTCTCTCTCTCTCTCTCTCTCTCTCTCTCTCTCTCTCTCTCTCTCTCTCTCGTAGTTAAATTAACATTTAATCAAATGCCCCACCATTTAATTAAAACATCTCAAATAATTCAGAAAAACGCTATCTGATTTTCCTCAGCCACACCGTTTAGGCGTTGTTTCGTATGGAAATACTCGTAAATAATAAAGCGTTAAAGTTAAGCTATTAACGTATATACTAGATATGTTGAAGATCCTTAAACACTGGGAAAATACCGAGCATCGTGAAAAAAGCAAACATTGTCCCGACATATAAAGGAGGGGATAGTCTCAATCGAAGAACTATAGACCAGTGTCATTAACGTCCCACTTCACCAAAGTATTTGAAAGAATAGTTAGAGAGAGAAAAGAGACTTCTTGGAGACATTGGAAAGATTCAACGAAAATCAGCACGGATTCTGATAAGGAAGTTCATGCCTATCTCAACTTATAGAGCACTATAACAATATCCTAGATGCACTGAAAGGAAATGAAAACTACGATGTCATATATACGGATTTTGCTAAAGCTTTCAACAAATGTGATCATGGTATGAAATATATGGGAAATATATGGGAATAACAGGCAAAGTGGGAAAATGGATCTCCAACTTCCTTAGAGAACGTCTACAGGTCGTTAGAATCGGAAGTACGCAGCTCAGTACCACAAGGTACAGTACTGGTCCCACTCCTATTCATTATCATGCTAACAGACATAGACAGTGAAGTAAACAGCAACAGTATAGTAACATCCTTTACAGACGATCCAAAGATCAGCAGAAAAATCAGCGATGCAAAAAGAGGTGGAGGCCTTGCAGAGGGATACGAACAAAATATACAGATGGTCAGAAGACAACATGACATTTAACACCGAAAAGTTTCAGCTCTTGAGATATGGTAGAAATGAGGAACTTAAACAGACAGCGTATTATGCTCCAGATAGACAAGAAATTCAGAGAAGCACGAAAGCGATAGATTTGGGGATTATGATGACCGATGATGCCAAATTCGAGACACAAAATCAGATAGCAATAAACAAAGCAAAAGGAGTTGCCGGACAGGTAGGTACTAAGAACGTTCAAAGAAGGGACAAAACAGTAATGATTCCCCTGCTGAAAACACTGATCATACCAAAACTTGAATACTGCTCAGTCTTGACGTGTCCATATAAAAAGGAAGAAATTAATAAACCAGAAGAAACTCAGAGATATTTCACAGCTAAGACTGATGGCTGCAAAGAACTCAACTACTGGGAAAGACTACGTAAACTAAATCTGTACTCTTTGGAAAGAAGAGAGGTACACCATAATCTACATATGGAAAATGATAAAAAAATTAGTACCAAACCTCAAACTAAACCCAATTACCATCCAAACAACGCTGGAAAATAGGAAAGGCAGAATGTGTAGTGTTCCCAAATTAAAAGCCCGAAAAGGACCTCTTCAACATTGAAGGAAAACAGATTGGTTGTCAGGAGACCAAGATTTTTTAACCAGCTTCCAAACAATCTCAGAAACGTTACAGGTGTCAAAGTTGAAGTCTTCAAAAGACTAGATGCCTGGCTCAGGACGGTACCAGATGAGCCGGGTGTACCTTGCTATGTGCGGGGAAGAGAACTCGCTCCTCCACCAAGCCAGGCCTTTACCTTCGTGTAAAGAGAGACCAACGCACGGAACTGCAACGATATTGACGACGTATACTCTTAAATATAGTATATATGTAAAATGTATACACATTACACATATAGAACAGGAATTATTTTATTTATATATGTAGGGAATGAAGATGATGATGTTTGTCTGTCTGTTCTGTTCTGTATGTTCGTTTATACACCCCTAACGGCTAGTGTACTCTGCACCAAATTTAGTATATACATCAAAGTAGAACCAGGGAATGTTTAAGTAACACACTCGCCCCTCCCATTCCCCCCCCCCCTTCACTAGGTTGTGTGTCGGGGGTCATTTGTTGCCCAAGACGCAGCTGGCATTCTAGTATTATTTAGTTTTTATGTAGGAAGGATGGGCCAAGGGCGCAAAAATTCTCCTCCATAGAAGAAGGAGAAAGACGAAATCAAGGTCACCAAGGCTCAACGATGCCATTTTTTTTACAAATTTTGAAAAGTTTGTATAATGTGTAAGATTCATGTATCTGTAGTGAGGATTGAGGGACAAGCGTGTGTTTGAGAACATGCTGGGCTGCTCACAGGGTAGATGAGACACGGAAAAAAGATCAGGTAAGGAGGACAGTGACAGGAAAAACGGGAATTCCAGCACTCCCTGTCTCCTGTCAAAATCACCCCCGTGAGTACTTCCCTGGTCGAGTGGTGTCTACACTCTCTTCTTCCTATATATTCTAGTAGTATAGCCGCAAAAGGGGAGAGTGCAGGAATGTTGCAGGTTATTATGTAATGTTGCAAAGGGGTTGTTGCAAAGGGGGTGGGGGAAAGGGGGTGGGGGGAAACTTGGAGGCGGCGTTATCCCCCAAGAGAAAGGAGGAGGAGGAGAGAAAGGAGGAGAGGTGTTCACCTGGCAGGAGCCAAGTGCACACTAAGACTTCCAGCCGAACTGGCGTTGTTTTATAGGCTCCTAATCAGCCAGAATCAGCCAGTTGGCTGAGCCAAGGGGGGGGGAGAGACGCCTGAAGGAGAGAGAGAGACAGCTGAAGGAGAGAGAGCTGAAGAAGAGAGAGATGCCTGTAGGAGGGAGAGACGCCTGAAGAAGAGAGAGATGCCTGTAGGAGGGAGAGACGCCTGAAGGAGAGAGGATAGGTACACATGCAGGAGTACTCATGCTGGAGGTACACACACACATACGCACACATGCAGGAGTACACATGCAGTAGGTACACATGCTGGAGGTACACGCACACATGCAGGAGTACACATGCTGGATGTACACATGCAGTACACATGCTGGAGGCAAACATGCAGGAGAGAGAGAGAGACGCCTGAAGGAGGAAGATACATGCAGGGGAGAGAGAGCTGAAGGAGGGAGAGAGACACCTGAAGGACAGAGTGGAGTTCTCCCCCAATTTATTTTCGTTTCCCTAACCTAAGAGGCCACTATGGGGTTTACCAAAGGGCCTGAAATAGAAGGAGCAGAGCTCCTTACTCGGCCGGAGCCGAGGGGGGAATGGTTCTTCACCAGCTTCGCGATCTTTTATAATCCTCTATTCTGGCTGAGTTGCCAGATAGCGCAAGGTATTCCAGATAGCGCCATGTGTCCCATTAATCGTGTAACACATATATGACGATAGTTATTCCAATTAAATTCTGTTTAAATACACCTTTATTAATTGCATACCTTTCCAGTTTTTTTTGCAATGATCGGATTGCTAGATATATATTATGCTATATATATATATATATATTATTTATTTTATAACATTTAATTTTAGTTTAGAAGCAAATTTAACATTAACTCCATTGAACTTAAAGAAACAAATAACATAGTTTACCTTCGAAAACGCCATAATAGAAAACAATTAATTTTATGGGAAACTATTTCGACATAAGTTTACTATAATTGTATGTCTTTTAAATATCTTCTGATATATATATATATATATATATATATATATATATATATATATATATATATATATATATATATAAATACCACAATATATATTTATAGTTATTCAGTAACACATTAGAAAAATTTACGCAATAATAGAATTAACAAAGTTACCCAGCTTCATTAAACTTGAAGATGAACGAAACAAATAACATAGTTATCCATAATTCAGCCCTCACGAATAACGAAACGAAATGATCATTTACGATACAATTCGAAATACGATAATTTACGATACAATTCCACCAAACGAGATGAAAACTTATGAAACATATAGCCTCATTCCCTGCGAAGAAAAAATGAAAAAACGAAATTAAAAGAAACGAAGAAAGTTGGATTTTCCCAAAACAGTCCACTATAGCGAGTTTGGTTTCGGAGAAAATCTGCTTGCGAGAGACCTTTCTTAAAGACAGCTCGATAAGTAACCCAATGTTCCAAATATTAATATAGCCATTATAATTACTTCTACAATGAATCCAATTAAATTCTGCTTATTAAATAACTTTTTTAGACACTTGATTTTTATAATAAATATTTAAGTCACGAATAACAGTGGGAAAAACGTACACACAATATATATATATATATATATTATATATATATATATATATATATAAACACTCATGCACACACACACACAACACACACACACACACACACACACACACGATGAAAGGCAGAAGCTAAATCAGTTCGAATCGTGTCCCTAGAGACCTTTTTCGTTCGATTCGTGTCCCTAGAGACCTTTTTCGTTCGAATCGTGTCTCTAGGGACCTTTTTCGGGTCGATGGTTTAAGCTATTCGAGCAGAAATCACCACTGACTTCAGATATTAATATTGTCATTGTTATTACTTCTACAAATATTTACGCGTATTTTGTATGGTGTCATATAGAAATATAATGATGAGATGCTTTTTTAAAATATAATTTGAAGAGAAATATAATGATATATATATATATAGATATTGGGGGGGAGATCTCTCACCCGTTCTTCGGCCCGACCCCGTTTCATTGTAGAAATAATAATAATATATATATAT
>JAJOZX010000538.1:0-77500 GCA_023014485.1 Bathynomus jamesi
GCTTTCCGACCTTGCTGGTCCAAAATCATTGCAGTTTCTGAGGCTCTTTAAATCAAATGGGGATTGGTTGAGAAGACCAGTAGAAGAATGGGAGAAACACGAGGACTATATTCGCTTAGCTTCTTACGTGCGAGACATGAAGTTAACAAACGATACGGCTGAAAGGGAGGTGAAACTTATTGAAGATTATGCTAAGAGCCTCACCATTAATGAACAGCAACGCCAATTCCTCCTTCAACTTGTTGAAAATGAAAGACGCCCTCTTCCAGACATCTACAAGAAGAGCAGTTTGCGAAACTACTTGAAAAAATAAAAGGTGAGTGTTCTGTATACTGTTTCATGCATTAAAATATTTTCAGTATTTAATCTGGGTTAGTATTATGAATTATTATTAACAATTTCTCCTTTTTCAGGGTCTTCGACGGCAACCGAATTGGCAATAAACTGGCAAGGAAGGTTCAAAGGAATGTTTTTTATATTACTTTTGTGTGCTTTAAAAAAAAAAAAACCGCACAATGGGGGTTTTGATCATGTCATTGACAATTTTGACTTTTCATTCCGTTTCTGTAAAAGGTTTATTTCAACTTTGACATGATCAAAATTGTCCCCACCCATCGGAATAAGCCTATTTCTTATTATTATGCTTTTCAGATGGGCCAGTTGCCGCGAAGCTGATCTGGGATGATGCTTCAGGGTAGCGGTCACACCCACAATGTCTCCTGTATTGCACCAAATTTGTCTAATTTTTATAGATTACCCGAGTTTTCGACCAAACACTTATAGTAAAAGCTACTGTTTTGGTATGAAAAAGAAAGTATTTCCAATTCTGTATCAATTGACACCAGAATCATTCGAATCGGTTAATAAATAAAGATTTTATGGCCAAATACATATGAAAAATTGGTCTGATGACGTCACAGGCTGGGGTCAAAATTTCAATGCCCCCGATCCGGGGTCAAATATTTTCAGAATGGGTTAAAACTTCATATTCGTCAATAAAGTAGCAGGGGTCACCACATGAGAATATTGCACCTCAAAATTTCAAACTTTTATTATAAGTGGCACACACTAATGTATATATTATTCGTGTACCCACATGGACACGCAAACTTTGGTTCACTCTGCATTCTGCTCGTATGCTACGACATAAAGAATAAGATAAAGCATTAAAATAACACGCTTAAATAATTAAATTTTTATCCAAACATATGTGAGGCGCATTAAAGTATTTTGAGATCATAGCTACAAGTTTGCGGTTCGATCTCTCAATGATTTTCCTTGAAGTCTATTTTTAGACTCGTAGTTTCTTGTTACTAGGGTCCGACCGAAAGTTGGCTCGACTTTCGGCCGAAAACGAAAGTAGAGTATTGTAATATAAAATGGAATACTAATACTTTATATGTGATGTAATTCAATCGCTTTATTATTCCTTTTCATGCAAAACGTAGCACATAATTAAAGAAAACTCAAAAAACATTCCAAAACTATTAATGTTCATTAATGCAAATTAATAAGAAAAATAAGACACTTCGATTCATTCAATATTCAAAGTTCAAATATTTCAAGTTTTTTGAAAGGACGATGACATCTTCAGCATTTACTGGGGTCAAATTCCCCTATTTGGTGTTGATGACATTGCCCGCAGTAGAAAAGAGTCGCTCCGATTCCACTGAACCCGAAGGGCAGTTCGGTCAAGTTTACTTTCGGTTTCGGGCCCGAAACCGAAAGTCTACTTTCGGGCCGAAACCGAAACCGAAATTCGGACGGTCCCTACTTGTTACTGTTAAAAAACCTCATTGATTCCACAGACACAATAACACACATCGACGCGAAACCCGAGACTAAACTGCGGATTTCAAACAAGGTAAAATTAATCACATAATCGAAATTCCACCCGACATGCCCACAGTTACAGGAAAAAAGGAGAGAAAATTCAGCTGTTTCGCTTGATAATCGTGTGTGTGTTTTAATGAAGCAGTTGAGAAACCAACATTGATTGCACCGTATTACTGCAGTGAAAAAATAATAAACAACTAAATGTTTTCTCATAAAAACATAAAATGCGATTATTACTGATCTTTAGTAGCAGTAACTAAACTAGTTGCTGTTATATTAACTAAAATTTAGGTAAGAATAGCTAAAGATTGTTTCATACAACTAAACATTTCGTTCAGTGCGCTGTTGACAGAGCGTGCAGAAAGTGATGTTAGAACCCTGTTCTTTAAAATGGAAGCATCAGTAATTACTTTGGCTCGAGACCGAAACTGAATTATAGTGTTGGGTTCTTAAATTTTGCGATCGGTGATCCGCCTCATCATGCTGTCTCTGGTGAAGAGATTTCGGGTTCGTGTTTGGGCCTTAGTTTTTTAGGTACTGTATCAGATTTTACATCAAAGCCGTGTTTGCGTAGATCTCATTTCGCTGTTGATATGAAAGGTCTGTGTTTTAGTGGACTAAAATATAGAATTTATTACCTAATCAGTGAAAAGTTGAAATGTAATAAGAATTTGCATGAAATCTTTTGTTTGTTAAATGTAACAATTTAAACTATAAAAGTGGGAGAGCATTTTATGAGGCATGTTTTGTGTATGGTTCAATACTTACCTTGGAATCGGGAGGAATTGTTTTCAATTTAAATGCCAAAAATATATATAGTATAATAATGGAATAACATATATATATATATATATATATATATATATATATATATATATATATATATACATATCAGTGGCGACTCGTGACATTTTTGTTCAGGCATGCAATGTTATGGAATGGAAGAAAAACATCCGCCTAACCCTCTTGCCCAAACTTTGCATATTGTTTACATAGAACTTAGCAAGTTAAAGGTGTTTTACAAACTTTTGGGGACCTCTTTGAAGGAAAGTTCATTTAATGTTAGGCTTAAATATGCGAGCAAAAAATTAGACATATTTATATATAGTAGTTACCGAATTGATCTAAAGAAAAAGATACAAATTTAAAATTTACCTTAAATAATTGTGAAGCATTATTTGAATTGAAATTCTGCTCTCCTAGTTTTCCTGCAAAATTCTTCGATGACCAAATTGTAAAAGTACTCTCGATTCTCCATAAGCTTCTTGAGGAATTTTTTTTCAATTGAAATTAAGGCAAGATTAGATAGCCTTTCTTCACTTTGGGAACTCCGTAAATAACTTTTAATTCTTTTAAACGCAGAAAATGATCGCTCAACACTTGCTGTCGATATTGGTATAGTTAGAATCAAATTCGTCAATTTATATATTTCCTTAAGACCTTTGTGCATTTCGCTTTCCAGTAGATATTTTAGGAGCTCAGCAACATTCTTTTTGGCAAAAGATTTGTGCGAATATAAAACACACAATTCAGAACGGAGACGAGGAAACTCAAAAAATGAATTGTAGCTTCTTTTCAAAGATTCAAAAGCTCTCTCTGGGAAAGAACATCATAGAACTCAAATTTTTTGCAATCTAAAAGCTCAATGAATTCCAATTTTTCCATTGAACTGAAACGCTCTTTCATTTGAAGAAGTATATTATCGAATATTTCATGAAATAGTTGACTATACTTCTCTTGTGGAGAAAGACTGTTTCCTTTTACATACAGGTTCACCACATCTTTCTGTTATCAAGTCCCACATATCTGCAAATTTTGTATCCCTTATTTGTTTGATTTTTTTCATAGTGCTTTCAACGGTGATTGAGCTATACACAATATCCATAGATTTTGTTTGCAGCACATTAAATAGATATTCAGTAAAAGGAAAAATTGAAGAAAATACTTCTAATAAAAAATTAAAATCGAAAGTATCGATACCAGCAAAGCAATCCGCGCGCACTATTTTTTGTTTTTTCATCAAATTTCTTTGGGTTTTCAAGAATGCTTTTTAAAAGATCTATTATATCTTCTTTATTTTCCTTAACTCTTTCAACTAGACGAGATGAATAGTTCCACCGCGTTGGAGCCAGTTTAGGGAAACGCTTTCCAACAACTTTGTCAAGCATTGAAGTTCGCTTAGTTGAACTGCTGAAAAATGATGACAAACTTCCTAATACTGAAAAAAATTATTACATTCGGAAATTTCAGCGACAGCTTGGGATAAAACAAGGTTAAGTTTATGGGCGTAGCAGTGAAGAAAATAGCCTCTGGTACAGTTTCTCTAATCTTTGTTTGTACTCCATTAAGATCGCTCCCCATAACAGCAGCACCGTCGTAGGTTTGAGCAACTAATCTTTTCAAACAGCCCAGTTCACCTAGTTGCCTTATAGATAAATCAGAAATCGCTCCTGCACTTCTATCATTGCTGACGTCATTGAATTTTATAAATCGTTCACAAATCTCTCCATGTTTATTAACATAACGAACAACAGTAGAGAGTTGAGAAAAACAGCTGACATCAGATGTTTCATCTAATAAAATCGCCACATACATGCAGTCGATAAGCTCACGTTTTATTTGTTCTAACATAACTGCACTAATAGATTGAATTATGTCATTCTGAATAGCAGATGATGTTCCCTTAAAAACAGTCGCAGTTTTTAAATGGTTTTGAAGCTTTTCATCGAATTCTCCCATACAAAATACCAATTCAATATAGTTACCCCTATTGTCAGCGTTTTCTTCTTCATTGTGACCGCGAAATGCTAATTCTTGCATACCTAAAAAACATGTTATCCTAATCAAACGTTTCAAAATTTCTCGATTCTTATTAACTTCTTCGTTATGTCTGGAAATGGCAACTGATTTCTGCTTGTCGAGTATTAAATCAATTCTTTCTGACTTTCCAAATGTTTTAAGATCAACAAATGCATTTATGTGAGCAAGAGATTTTTCATGGCGAGAAATTGCAGTATGTAAATTGTTTAAATCGTCGTATCCACGACTAACAGAATTCCACACACAGTTATCTCTTGAAAATAGGAAACACGACCAACAGTACAATTTGTTATTTGAAATATTTCCACATAACCAGGGAACATCATCATACAGCTTAGGATTAAATTTCCTAGTGAAGCCTTTATTTTCTTTGCTTAAATTCAAATGTGGAATCGTTCTGCCATTATTCAATATGCGCTTTTTCTCATCAAAAGAGAGTGAGTAAAATCTTCTAGTCTTCAATTGATTAAACACATCGTCAGTCATTATGGGCACTACAATGCTATAATTTATTTAACTGATTATCCAAAATAACTAAAGCACAAAAGGGAACACCGAACACAAGTGTGTGCTTGCGGCTGTGGTACTGGAAAGAAGCCTTGTCAGAAGTTACTTTTTGGTGAATGCACCTATAAAACTGAATGCATGCCGTATTATTTTCATTAATTAAAAAAAAATCAGAACAAAGCTTTTTAATTATTTTTAGTAAAAATATTAAGTAAATTTTCTAAGCATATTTTAAAACATATTGCCTTTTGAATTTAGCTATGAGGCTCAAAAAAAATATCTTATGGATAGTGAGAAGTCTCCTTAAAAAATTGCCCAAGGCAAGGCGGTGTAAACAAAATCATGTCTTATTTCACTAGACAATTAAGAACATTTTTCTGTACCCAGACTGAATTAGTGAATGCTTTAGCTACAAGTATTTCGATCTGTGTACAGAAAAATGTTCTTAATTGTCTAATGAAATAAGACATAATTTTGTTTACACCGCCCAATAGCCAGTACATGCGTGATTGAAGCCTTAGCCTATTTTTAGTTTCTGAAAATTATTTTTGTCAATTATAATCCTTACTTAGATCTGAAAAGAGAACATATTTAACGCGCATGCATTGCATGCGTTGCATTCATTAAGAAATCGCCACTGATATATATATATATATATATAATATAATATATTATATATATATATATATATATGTATGTATGATGAATAAAACCACGAAGGAAAGGAAACACAAAATGGTGCTCAAGCGCTTTCGTCTAATGACATCCTCAGGAACATGTGTTCCTGAGGATGTCATTAGTGTTCCTGAGGATGTCATTAGACGAAAGCGCTTGAGCACCATTTTGTGTTTCCTTTCCTTCGTGGTTTTATTCATCATAAATATTTTTCACGTGTTACCTTCGTGAAATAATTTTCATATGTATGTATGTATGTATGTATGTATACACTCGTAGTTTGTATGGGCTTCATGTCACCATTCCACATGCATGAACCACACTGAATCCACTCTTCTTCAGGTGATTCCATATAAAACTCTTCCTATCCTGGACACATGAATCACTCGGATTGTGATGACGTCGTCTGTTTGCCTGGTTGTTATTTGTGTCGCGCTTTAAAAAAGTCTTTGCTTTACGTTTGGGTTTTCCTTCCCTGATAATTTCATTGTCTTGTCTTTTGTTGTTCGTTCAACTATTTTTTTTCTCTTCCGCGAGTAGAGTCTGCGCAGTCTTGGCCGACAGCAAATAATTACTGAAAGTGCCAAAAGATGGCAGCACGTATGAAGTAAACAAATATGATCGACCGCATTATGGTTGTCCACAAAAATGAGCTTTCACGACAAAAACTTAGGTTTACCCTGAACCATTTTTATGAATTGTTATTAATACTTAACTGATAGGCCCGAACTACATCACAAACTCGAAAGAAATTAATATTTACCTATAAATCCTGGCAAAAGAGCGATAATTTGCTGCAGCCTCCAGCTGTGTTAACGCATGCTTGTAGCTAAACACAAAACACTAAATACTGTTACTACTCGTAATTATGACCACTGTGTGTATACTTTTAGGAGACCTAATTCTAAGTACCGTAAAATGGGGTGACTCCGAACAGGGGGGTGGGTAAGGTCTGTAAACCTCACGTAGGCTACCAGTACTTGGCCTACAGTGTTTTATTACGTCGTGACGCCTATAACTTCAACAAGCTCTGCCTAACCGAATTTGGCTCTTTAAAGTGAGTAGTATAGCCGCAAAAGGGGAGAGTGCAAGAATGTTGCAAGTTACTATGTAATGTTGCAAAGGGGGGTGGGGTTGTTGCGAAGGGGGGTTAAATTTTTTTTAGAAAAAAAAGAGTACTGGCCTTTGTTGCCAACCGGGGTTGCAAGGGGCATGCAACTTGGGGGCGGAGTTCTCCCCCAAGCTATTCCCCCCAAAGGGCCAGAGAGAAAGGAGGAGAGGTGTTCACCTGGCAGGAGCCAAGTGCATATTAAGACTTCAGCCGAGTAGGCGTTGTTTTATAGGCTCCTAATCAGCCAGAATCAGCCAGTTGGCTGAGCCAAGGGGGAGGGGTACACCTGAAGGAGAGAGAGGAGTTCTCCCCAAGTTATTTTCGTTTTCCTAACCTAAGAGGCCTCTAAGGGGTTTTACCAAAGGGCCTGAAAGAGAAGGACCAGAGGTCCTTGCTCGGCTGGGAGCCGAGCTTGAATGATTCTTTCATCAGCTTCTCGGTCTTTTATAAACCTCTATTCTGGCTGAGTTGCCAGATAGTGCAATGTTCAGTTGCCAGATAGCGCCATGTGTCCCAGAAATCCATATATTAATCATCCATTGTGTAACACAATATATATGACGGTAGTTAATCCAATTAAATTCTGTTTATTAAATAAATAATTTTTACACACTCAATCTTTATTATTATGGAATTGCATACCTTTCCAGTTTTTTTTTTGCAATGATCGGATTGCTCTTGCTAGATATATATTATTATGCTTATATATATATATATACACATTCTTTTAAACATCTTATGTTAGGTATATGTAAATATATATATATATATATATATTATTTATTTTCATATTATAACATTTAATTTTAGTTTAGTGTTTAACGTTTAGAAGCAAATTTAACATTAACTTGAACTTCATTAAACTTGAAGTTAAACTTTTCGAAACAAATAACGTAGTTAACCACACATAATTCAACATAGAAAACTTAATAATAGAAAATAATTAATTTTATGGTTAACTAGTTTATTTCGACATAAGTTTACTATAATTATATATATACAGTCTTTTAAACAGCTTATGATATATATATATATATATATATATATATATATATATATATATATATATATCTGAACTCTTTCAGCTAAAGAAGCCTTATGTATAGAATTGGTTGTGTAATAGCTGATATTAAACTCTATCAACATGTTCTGAAAAGCACGGCCTATAAATTCCTTCCCCATATCCGTACAAAAATAGCTATATATATATATAGTGTTTCACTATAGATGTATAGATGTATATAGGGTTTTACAATAGATGTATATAGTGTTTAACGATTAGAATCAAATATAACATTAACTTGAACTTCATTAAACTTAGTTAAACTTTTCGAATGTTCTGTGGATGAATCCTATTAAATTCTGTTTATTAAATAAATAATTTTTACACACTTATTTTTATTATAAATATTTGAACAACGAAACAATATGAAAATTTACGAAACAATTCAATTAAAAGTTGAAATTATCCAAAATACAATCCGCTAGAGGAAAGGGATTCCGAGAATCGTTCAAATCGGTTCACCTATTGCCAGAGGCGATTTTTTTTCTGACCATAATGACCTTTCTCCCAGACAGCTTGAACAAAACCTCTCTCGACTCCATTTCTTAGATATGCCCACAATTATATATATATATATATATATATATATATATAGAGAGAGAGAGAGAGAGAGAGAGAGAGAGAGAGAGAGAGAGAGAGTTTTGTTCAAATAACGGGATATGCTTGTATCTTTTGCCATTGTGTTCGAACATAATTGTTCGAAAACCATAGTTCGAAAAACAGTTGTTCGAAGCAGCAATTATTCGACGTTATAATTGTTCGAATGAACAACCAACTAAATAAAATCTTAGTTGCCAAGACGCAAATACGAAGATGTAAATAAGAAGGTTAGCCTCTTCATTTAAACTATAACATTTATAGTGCTGCAGTAGTATACCACCCTTAAAATGGCAGAGTTTGTTTCTAGTGAGAAAGGAAATCCAAATCGAAAACCATACCCATATTATGTTATATCAGTCAGGGTGAGTCTTCTGCCACGTCAGGCGTACGCTAGGTTAGGCTGTAGAGCAATTTCCCCATGTCATCAACTTTCGGACAGTCAGGGATCGTTGGGCGTGATTTCCGACTTTTCCAAAAAATATGTGGCCGTAAAATTACCTACTGTACTTACCCCTACCATACCTCTTTGTTTAGGAGTGTATCGTACTTACTGATGTCATGCAGGGATGACACTAATAACATGTAAGTAAAAATAAAAACCGGAAACTATAAAAAATCTATTTAAAATAACAGGATCATTTGACCCGAGGCAGTCAGTAGTATGCCCGAAAAACATCGTAATGCACGATTTTTTCTATGTAGCAATAATAATCAACTCTTTCTCGCCGAATTGGTAAGCTTTTCAACATACCTTAGACCTCCAGTTTAACATGGATTCAGAAATACATCTCGTCGATGGGGGTCGTAGCTTACTCTTCCACATTTCAACATAACAGGATTATTGAACCGGATTTAAAATAACAGGATCATTTGACCCGAGGCAGTCAGTAGTACGCCCGAAAAACGTGTTAATGCATCATTTGACGAGTCAGTAGTATGACCGAAAAGCATGCATGATTTTCTCTTTAGTAATAATAACAACTAGCTCGAAGAGTGACAACGGATAAAGTTTTCACGTCACCTTAGATCCACAGTTTAATGTGGAAACTGAATGCTATTTTAAAAATATAATTAGGCTATATTTCTTTATTATAAAATAAGTTAACAATTATGTTAACACAAGAAAACAATACTATTAACTTGTAAGTAAAAATATAATATAAGGGACTACCATAGAAATGTAAGTGCCTATAATTCAAGAAACACGATTTTATATATATGTTACTCATCCGGTCCCGTTATAGCGGATTGGTACACGTCATAGCTCCACCCAGCTACATCGGCAGCCAATCACTACGAACATCTGGTCTTTTGGGCGGAGCTTGGCGATTGTGCATATAAAAGGGGATATTTTTCAGTTGGGAGTAACAGTAGCTATTTTCGCGTCAGTGATTAATCATTCCCTCCACCATGGACCTGTACGTCACCCCAGACTTGTATGAAGAAAGTGACGCTGCAGCATTAACCGCAATTAATCTTTTTAACGCGATTGACCGTGATGATTTATTTTCAACGCAAACCGTAGAAGATATTTGCAGTGACGCTCCTTACAATCCGACGCAAGGGACTACCATAGAAATGTAAGTGTCTATAATTAGAATTTATATATATATATGGATGGGGTGTAGTATCTCGTCAAATAGATACTCGCCAAAAATTTTTTATGTCAATCAATGTTATTTTGTTACCCCATTATGCTAAAATCGAAATTTTTATGGCATTCAATGTTATTCCTCGAACCAAAGATATCTTCACATAATGGGGATCTGTCTGTATACTCTGTATATGTTTTAAAAGAATGAACATTATTCCTTTAAGGTCCGATGAGGATTTGACACGTGTTATACAATCTTTTGAAGAATCTCGGAATACGGGGGATATACTGAACAGTCAACAATGTCACACATCCTCCACCATGGACCTGTACGTCTCCCCGGAATTGTATGAAGAACGTGATACTGCAGCATTAACCGCAATTAGTCTTTTCAATGCGATTGACCGTGGCGAATTATTTCCAACGCAAACCGTTGAAGATATTTGCAGTGACGCTCCTTACAACCCGACGCAGGGGACTACCATAGAAATGTAAGTGTCTATAATTCGTTTTTATATATATATGGAGAGTTGTAGTATCTCGTCAAATAGATACTCGCCAAAATTTTTTATGTCAATCAATGTTATTTGGTTATCCCCATTATGCTAAAATCGAAATTTTTATGGCATTCAATGTTATTCCTCGAACCAAAGATATCTTCACATAATGGGGATCTGTCTGTATACTCTGTATATGTTTTAAAAGAATGAACATTATTCCTTTAAGGTCCGATGAGGATTTGACACGTGTTATACAATCTTTTGAAGAATCTCGGAATAGGGAGGATATACTGATCAGTCAACAATGTCACACCGAAATAATGTAAGTGTTTTTCGATCTTTTTGGGATAAGAAGACACAATATATTTTCATAAATTTATTAAATGAAAGAAATCAGTACAATAAACAACTACAGAATATATCGTTACAAATATACGAACAAAAACATTATAATATACAACGAGTACGTACAATTGGAAAACGGTTTTTTATCTGTCTGCATACCATTTCATCGTTTCGGCGAGTGTGACACGGGTCAAATAAATTTAAAAAATTTATAAATTCTTTATCATTTGACATATGCATGAGAAATGAGACGCAGTACATTCCGCAAACATTAGTAAAATATCCTTGCATGCGAAATGGGGTCCATACAACTTCGGGAATATGTAACTGAGCGAGAAATTTTACAATAATAGGGTCACTCCAGGGTTGAGTACCGAGTGAATCAAAATAGTACAGGCGCTGTCTATTTTTAAAATAGACAGCGATCCAGTGAATCCCTTCATTACCGATGATGTCTGTGTTCACAATAAGACTACCGCATTCTCGCGTACTTGGCAAACTCAATGTTTCATTCTTCGCAAACACGCCGATAAATTTGGAACGTGTGACTCGCTCCATTACTTTCTGAAGTGTATTAGCATCCATTTTAAAAGTCAGTGATAACGCTCCTAAATCTATCTACTTCTATTAGGGCTTGCGATTCGAGATATACTAGTACACTAATAGGAGCGTCTATAGGCTTGGCGAATTCCAGCCGCACTGAGATGTTTCCGCTCTGCTGTGGGGTTAAATGGGTATTTACGCTAGCAGATAAGTCAGGTGTAATGTCAAACGGATAAAGGTTAAATTGATCAATGAATTCTTCCTGCGTTACCCCATTACCAAGCTCATCACAATCACCTGCAATATGGGTCAGATTACTATAGGCTCTGGCACAAAGCGGTAACACAGCGTCTGATGAATAGTCCGTACCCATTGTTCCACCCAAAGCAGTGCCATTAACGTATAGAGTTATATTTTTAAGTCCGAAATTCTCGAATTTAAAGGCACTCTTTTTATATTTTCCATTCACCGAAGCGTGGTCCTGCATGCCGATTAATATCCTTTTAGGAAGATTTCCCAGGGCAATGTTTTCTATCTGCTTCGATGCCAACCCTGCAGGAACCGTATATAGTTTGATCTGCACTCTGTTAATAGGATATTTCACTGTAGCGTTTAGTAAATTTTTCTCAATTTCTAGTTGTTTTGGTGAACTTAATTTCACTCGCCGTACGCGGAGGTATGTGTCCATAATGTGAACCACAACGGGCTTTGCACCCTCTTCTTGATCCGCAGCCAGATTTAAGCAGATCTCAGGACTCGTGCGGGTGAGCTTTATTTTCATATCCACCCCGTTCACAAGCAACTTCTCCTGGAAAGTGAAATCTGTGTGCAACCGTCCAAAACACTCGTATATTTTCTTTTTAGAATTTTTAAATTTGTCCTTTATACTATTTTCATCTTTAGTTTGATAATATCCCTCCGCACTTAAAAAGGTAGCCTTCGCTTCTTTGGAAAAGTTGAGGACATTTTCCAGATAGGCTCGTAGATGATAGTACCCCGTGCCTGCCGATATGTTGGTCTGATTTAAATATACGTCACACTGGTTGAATATGGAGTGCAGAAAGTTTGTTTCAGGGTATACAGCATATTTGTCATCGCAGACCGTTCCATCAGAATGGGCTATACGTAGCTTAGCGTACATGTGCACACAGCTTGGATCAAAAAAGTAAGGGCCTGAGCTGGGTATCACGAATTCTATAGGTGCACTCGGGGAACTAATTGTGTTTAAAGGGTTAATTGTAATAAAGTCACTGTGCTCAATAGAAACTTGGGTTGGAGGTAGCTCAAAAAGGGACAGCTCCGATTTACAGCATTGTGAACTACATGGGTGGATGAAGCGTGCCATGGCGAAATAGTGACTCCTCTCTCGACAAGTGGTAAACAAACTATGATTCATGAGATCAATGTCCTTAGCTTATATCAGTCAAAAAAGTGGTCAACCATAGGTTTCATTCGCTTACAGCACTTCTTTTTTGATAGCCTTTTACGTTTAATACCACGTGACCCCTTCTTCTTCCGGGCAGCCCGCTTCTTCCCGCCACCACGCATTTTTCTCTTTGCATCTTTGATGATTTCGTCCCGTGTACGCTTTAAATGTTTTTTTAGAGCTTCTTTAGGTTTAGCCCCGGCCAATATGTCTTCTGCAGTGTTAAGGCCTGATTGTAGCGCTTTCCTTCCAAGGTATCTGGCACCCCTCTTCAGCAAAGGAACAGCCGTACGTAGTATGGATGAAAAAATGGACCCAAGTCCACTACCGCGCTGGTATCGCATCCCTCGATAGACGGTGAAAGGCTTTCTATCCATTATAACTCAGTGCGTCGAAAGTGTAGCTTCACTGTTAAGCTCCCGTTACCGAATGGGAAGTTTTCACCCTCAATCGTTCTTATATATATTGTGATATTGGTTATTAAATTAGTTGCGACATTCACATAATGGGGTCTGTCATATGTAATACTCAAACTCCTTCCTCTATGGTTGGGGATGTGAGCAATGCGCAGCAGGCGTGCCTGGGTATCCCCAACAAACTGGTGCTCCACTATATTACTGTAAATATAGCACATGTCTGGGGACCTTTCAGCCAATTTCTCCATCTTCAATTGATACATTAATCTGGACAAGTCATGCTGTGTCTCGTGAAATGTGTCTCTTTGGAAGACTGCGCTATAGCGGCCATTGGCTAGAATTTGGAACTTTCTATGGTCTTTAATACGTCTGTTAGTCTTTGATTTTAGGATTAGTGTATGTGCAGGGTTGTTTACGACTTCGTATACTAAATCATTCGTAAGGTTTGAGTTTCTTAAACTTACGTTTAAGCCTCTCACAACATCCTCGGCCGAACCATATTGACCCGGCCCTAGTCTTACTTCTGTACTGTAATACCGTGCAATCTTAGTCCGAGCGATGCGCATAGTTTCATCCATAGCTACCCCAGCTTTTTCACACTCGTCAATGTCTCTAAGAATCGTAAATCGTTAAAAAACGGTTTTTTATGTTCAATATTTAAAAAGACGGTGTCCAGCTGAATTTCGCATATCCCCACCTCATACGAATCACGACCCAATTCAATGTGCCCATGGAGTTCTGTTACAAAGTTGGCTAGTGTGTGTTAGGGTGTACAGACAGGGACGAGGAGGACGGAGTGTGACGTAGAAATGGTTAGGAGCCATGTTGCATACTATTTAAGCTTCATTATTGCATCAGCTTTTTATATAGGTGTTGAAGCTTTCTGGGTACCCTAGCCATTTCACCAGGTACATTTTTCTCCTTCCTGAACCTTTGCTTCCTAAAATTTTCTCAATTTTAAACACATTTTTTTCTAAATTAAACGCAACTTTCTGCAATTCCTCGCGGTAAAAGCCTCCTGAGATTTCTTCCCCATTCAAATCTTCAATGTAATACATCATTATCTCACCTTTAGGTCTCACAGCCCTAACTTTAAAAATCTCGCGTGTCCATCCTTGCTCAAAACCCTTTGCGAATTTATTCCCCGAACGCGACAGCCTTACATAATCATTGATTTTGAAGCGCGCAGAGTGTGGTGGTGGTGGTGATCCATCTCTTCTCGGGAGCGTACCTCTTTCTAAAACTTCGTTAGGTGTTGTCCCAATCGTGCGATGGTGTGAGCGGTTGTAGGATGATGCCAATGATTCCAGAATGTCTAGAAATCTGTGTTTTTATGTGTAAAATAACGGTGCATGCGTTCCTTTATGGTGCGCTGAACTCTTTCAGCTAAAGAAGCCTTATGTATAGAATTGGTTGTGTAATAGCTGATATTAAACTCTGTCAACATGTTCTGAAAAGCACGGCCTATAAATTCCTTCCCCATATCCGTACAAAAATAGCCAGGAACCCTGTTTTCTTTTAACATTAGCGTTTTGGTGGCTTTAGCAACTGTTTCAGGTGATTTATTTTTCAGAGGAACTAGCCACAGATATCTAGAGAATACGTCTATTATGAATAGAATGTAGCGGTAACCATCGTTATACACAGAATATCTTTGCATGTCTGTTAAATCTGCTTGCCAAATAGAATCAATCGAGGAAGCCGTTGTCTTGGCTGTTTTAAACCTTTTTCTCACAGGCTTATGAAGCGTATAAGCGTCCTGCTCCCTCAAAAATCTTTCAACATCTTTTTTTCCTACTCCGTAAACACTTCTGTACAGTCTATCTACGCCGCCGTAAGAGGATGGGGTAGAAATGTCATAATAGCGTTTAGTTAATACGTTAGCCATTTGCGTATTTTAGAGGCACGTGGGTAGGGTTGGTTTAACCTCTTCTTGCTCCTCTTCAAAGGTGTTACCGCCGGGGGTGACGGCGCCTTCAATTGTGTCACAGGCGTTGCATGTTCCAAGTCTTTTAACCTGTTCAGATTTCCTATCAACGTTTTAGGGACATTTATTTGTTGTAGTCTTGCTTTAATATGCTTCCATCCTGATGGTGATGGCCTATCCCACTTTCTCACCAGATCATGGACAATGTCTACGATATTCGATCCCTGTACCTTTGATCCTTCCACAATGATCTCCCCTGTATCGGTCCATTGTATGGCGGGATCCTCATTCAATAGATTATAAAGACTTAAGCCTTTACTCCTCAATGTAAGTGGGAGGGTATTTTTTAATACATGTTCGATATGTTGTGTGGCTAATCTTTTTGGTTGGTCAGCTGTATCGTCGGGCTCAGATCCTATGTCGCCATGTCCATCGTCCCCCGTGCTGTGCCTAATAACCACAGGAATCTCTGTAGGGCTCTTATAATTTTCGTACTCGTGAAGAAATTTCTGCAGAGCTTCTTGGTATAAGATTCTTTTCTCATCAGGTGTTTTTTCACTGTTTAATAGGGCTAACAATTCGCTTTCCATTCTTTTAAGTCTGCTTTTACGGGGATCTAGATACGTGTCTGGATTCCTTTGCAGTGAAGCGTACACCTCGTGGGGAATCACTACCACTTTCTTCATTATATTAATCTAGTCAGTAAAGGACCCAAAACTGAAAATAAGATGGGGAGAAATGACCCTCCTGTTTGTACAATAATTCGTTTTTTCTTCGCTACAGTTTGGCTTTTACGAGCGAGTGCACGTATTATGTTCTTGTAGCGGCGTAGGCGAGCCTTCTGATGGGTTTTCATTGATACATTGCAATTTATAACGTTAAGACAGATTTCACAGATGCATTTTAAAAAGTCGGCATCGATATTTTTAATAAACATCTGCTGCAATGCCCGGGGCAGTCGATGATAGATTTTTATTAATTCACGGTATTTCTTTAGTCTCTTTGTCATTCTGGAATATACACCGTTTCAGGCTCGTTTGGAAATATATTCGTTCGCAGAAGCACTCTAAACGTGTTTCGCGGATGAAGGTCGCAAAGCAAATATCCGTAACGCGTGCTTGTAGCTTCTTTATAAACTTCCAAAAACTCCTTACGCTGATTCGGGAACATTTGATTGGCTAATACCCCAATTTGTGATACATCTCTACGTTGCGCGAATAAGACTAGATATTGCGTATTTAACGACACATCGCGCATGTATCTATTTTTGAAAAATAGATTCTGATTGATGAAGAACACGCTTATGTTAAGATGGTGGGAGAATACTGTAAATGTCTCGGCAAACGTTTTATCCATCTCCAACATGAGATCGTCAATTACAATGATTGTATGTTCATTTCCCTTTAACGAATTAACGTCATATACGCCTTTGTGGAACAAAATATCATCTTGGTACTCGTTGAACACTGATTGATACGTCGAATAGCACCATATAACTTTACGCACAAATTTCGAGAACATCTCCCTTTTCTTTAATGATTTTAAGCATAAACACAGTTTTACCACATCCTGTAGGTCCAGATATAATACATGTGGATGGGCTCGTGAATCTGAATTTTTCTACAGAGTCCATTTCTAACACGTCACACTCCTAAGTGGGTCATTTACAAAATATTACAAATTTTGAGTGCTGTTCCTTATATTTCTTCTCCCACAGAACCGTGAATGACGATGAGGTAGAGCAGCCCATCATTACGGATGACCTCGACGACAGTGTAGTTGTGATCTCCTCCCCTGCCAACGAACCCTCACCAGCGATACCGGTAGCACGTCCAAAGCGGAGGTATGAGAACCCCACGTCAGGTATAAAGCGCCCGAAATACGCGCCTGTTGCAGCGGTAATAGATCCCCAACCCTCAACCTCTTACGCAACAACCCCCCAGCAGCACCTCCCGCTAATATATCCCCTTATTCATCCGCCGCCCCCCGTTCTGTTAAGTCTACAATAATAGACCCCAACCCTCAACCTCCTACGCAACAGCCCCCCATCAGCAGCACCTTCCGCTAATATACCCCCTAATTCATCGCCGCCCCCCGTTCTGTTGAGGATGGTATAACGCTCGAATTGGTGCGCTCCGCAGCCCCCACCCCAGCCTTGACTAGAAATCGGTATAGAGTCAGGGTCGACCCTAGAGTCATGTATAGCAATGGAATTGAGCGCGGGTTACGCCGGGTTGTACAGCATATTATAGAGTTTGCTCTTCAGAATCGTGACGAGCGTGAAGTCAGGACGAGTCTGTCCTTTGGATTCGGGTCAGATGACGGTGATGTAGACGATTATTGGGTGATAGTGCCATTTAGACGTTTGGCGGCTGAAGATGTAGAATATATATTAGGACGTATAATGCAAGCCGCCCAAAGTAGTATAGCCTTCAATATGGACAACTTCACGGTAAATATTGACCATGTATACCGTGTTGCGGGTCATAGTGCCATACCGTATACTCTTAACTTCAATTCTCCGACTATTTACCGAAAGCATATAAACGTCGATCGTGGTTGCGGCTTTATAGCAGTACTCTTAGCACGTATGTTTACTGTACAAAATACACGAACTCAAAAAATTTGGTTGCCTACAGTCGTGGAGCGTGCCCGTAAACTAGCTGTAGACTGTGAACTTGAATTTGACTGTAATATGGGTCCTGAAGAGCTGAGAAGGGTAGAACAGGAAATGAATGTCCGCATAGTTGTGTTTGGGTTGGATGATCGTCGTAGGACTGTGTATGTTTTTAAAAGCTGTGTGAGAGATCGTACAAGACCCCTACTTATTTTAGGATTGTCAGGGACAACGTATCTCCCCATCCGTAATATAAGGGGGCTTTACGCTAGTTATGACAAAAGTCGAAAATATGGGAGACATCATGATTTGTGTAAGGGGTGCCTCGAGTTTGCGGATGATATAGTGAGACATTGTAAAGAATGTCACATGGTATGTGAGCAGTGTAAAAGCACCAAATGTGAAAGCCGTGTAGTTGAAGCTGAGAAGAGAGACTGTGATGTGTGTAGACGCGCATTTTTCAATAATATCTGTTTTGATTTCCATAAATCAATTGGCACGTGCAGGAAAATGAGAATCTGTGAATGTGGTATGTTTCACACAATGGATAATTGGGGGAAATTTAAGCACAAGTGTGACATAATTCACTGTCCTACATGCCAGGAGGAATATAAGGCGGATGGAGTAAAGCATGTATGTTATATGAAAGATGCTAAGCCTAAAAATAACCCTTGTATAACTGTATACTACGATATAGAAACATATACGAACGCTGAAACCAAAGAGGTAATTCCACATTTACTTGTGAGCCAGACCATCTGTGATGAGTGTATGGGTATCGAATGTGACGAGTGCCCCAAATGTGGTAAACGGACAAACGTTTTTAAAACGAATGTCCGCGATAGTCCTGTGAAACTATTTGTGTCCTATATTGTCAAGTTAGCCGACAAGTTCAAAAAAATGACTGTGTATATTCTCGCCCATAACGGGGCAAAGTTTGACACGCAGTTCCTTTATAAGGAGTTGCTTGAACACGAATCCTCTGAGATATTTACAGGTGATCCATTGAAAAGAGGCAACAAATTAATACAGATGCAGATAAGAGGCAATGTACAATTTAAAGATACTTTATTATTCACACCTTGTAAATTAGCAAAGCTACCCAAGGTGATGGGAGTAGCAGCTGAAGTTTCCAAAGGATACTTCCCTTACACTTTCCTCACCAGCGAGACTTTAAACTACGTAGGCCCACCACCCCCAAACATTATTTTGACTGTATGGATGAACGTGAAGACTTTGATCGATACTACGACAGTTTTAATGAAAGTAACCCTTATAATATAGCTGATGAATGTGAGCGTTATTGCGTGAATGATGTGCGCGTGCTTAGAGTATGTTTCCAGGCCTTTAGAAGGATGTACATAGCCCGTTTCAAATGCGATCCACTGCAAGTCGCAACCACCATCGCATCATTATGTTTTACGGTGTTCAAGAATAACTTCATGCCTAAAGACACCTTAGCCATTATTCACCGAAACAACCCCGCAGTTACGGACACAAGGCTATTTACTGGCTCATACACCTACAGCAACAGACAGGTGTATACATAAAGCACGCCCGCAACACGGGTGAAGTACCCATTAAGATTAATGGACGTGTTTTTTGGGTTGATGGGTTAAGTGAAAACCGTGTCACTGGTGTGAAGACTGTGTACTCCTTTAACGGTTGCTGGTGGCATGGATGCCCCCGTCCTGAGTGCGGAATCACCGGAGATATCCACGGTAGGTCTCCTGCCGACTGTCTCGCATCAACCCGCACCCGCGATCAACTTATAGGATCACAGTTCACTCACAAAGTCTTGTGGGAGCATGAATATGATGCACGGATGGAGACAGACGAGGTGTACCGTGAGGAAATAAAAACGATCAAGCGTTCAATGGTGCTGGATCCTCTCAAATGTGGTGATAGCTTGTTTGGAGGACGTACAAATCCTTTCAGACTATACTTTCCACCTACGGAGGGCGTGAAGCTCCATTACTACGATTTCTGTTCTTTATACCCATACGTGATGAAGAGCAATCCGTACCCCGTGGGCGCTCCTGAGAAACTGGTGGGACCTAGCCTACCCTCCATCAATGAATTTTCAAAAAATTTGAATGATCGTTACTTTGGGCTCTCTTTCGTAGACGTACTCCCCCCACGCAATTTATGGATGCCGATCTTACCTGTCGTTATCGACGACAAGCTCATGTTTCCCCTGTGCGTGAAGTGCGCGGAAGAGGATAACGGCGAATGTAACCATATACCCCACCAGCGTAAGATCAGAGGCGTATATACAAGTCCTGAGTTGGCCCTAGCCGTACGCCATGGTTATAGAATACTGAAGATACATGAGGTGTGGAGGTTTCAGAAGCTACCCAACCTTTTCACACCATATATAAACACCTTTTTGAAGGATAAGGTTGAGGCATCAGGGTATCCGCGAGGAGTTGATACCGAAGATGAAAAGTCTGCCTATATTCAACGTTACCGCGACCGCGAAGGTATACAACTTGATCGTGTCCAAATTGTAAAGAATCCTGGCAAGCGCTTTAGTGCAAAGTTGTGTCTAAACAGTCTATGGGGAAAATTTGCGCAGAATACCGGCAGAGGGAGCATTCATTTGGCACAAAGTTATAGCGATGTCTGGGATTATGCCAATGCCCCCGATAAAGAGGTCATGGAGATCGTAAATGTAGGTAATACTTACGTAATAAAGTACAACAACACTGAATTTGCCACAGATACCTCAAGGGTTACAAACATACCTGTGGCCAGCTTCACAACAGCCTACGCCCGTATAAAACTTTGGGGTCTATTGCATTCTCTTGGGCGGAGAGTATTGTATGCCGATACAGATAGCGTGATATTCACAGAGAGGGAGGGTGAATACATGCCCACTATTGGGGAGTTCCTCGGCGAGCTCACTGATGAGATCAAGGATGAGTATGGGGACAACGCATACGCCGACTCTTTTGCCTCAACAGGACCTAAGACTTATGGGGTACGGGTCAGGGTGGGGGAGGAAATGAAATATATCGTGAAGGCAAAGGGTATTACGCTCAACCATGCGAATCGGGAGGTTGTTAACTTTGAGTCGTTGAAGGATCTAGTATGTTTGGACGATGATGAACAACCTCCCCAACTAATTGTAGGCACCCACAATTTTCGGGCGCAGAAGCTGGGGGGCGTGAAGGAACTTAGGGGTACGAAGGTGTGCCGTAACACCTATAGGAAACGTTACCAGTTACCTGGTACCTATGATACCGTACCCTTTGGATACCAATGATGCTTCTATTGTTAACTCACACGTCTTGTATATAATCGTATCTATTGATTTATTACACGTATTTGTAAATATATATATAACTTGAATATCTCGTTCATTAAATCGTATTTGTAAAATTGATTTATTACACGTATTTGTAAATATATATATATATAACTTGAATATCTCGTTTATTAAATCGTATTTGTAAATATATATAACTTGAATATCTCGTTTGTTAAATAAATCATGTTTCAAATAGCGTTTCACTTTCTCCTTGTGTGTGTGTGTGTGTGTGCAGGTGAAAGTTCTAAGCTCCGCCCACTGTAAGACCGTGAGTCATGCTACTATCTGGGAGTCCCTGCGTGGTCAGTCGACCGCAGTAAGCCCGAGAGATCAGACGTGTATTCAGATCAGACGTGTATTCAAATGGCTACCTTTAATATTGCTTGCACAACGTTTACGAAATGGTATTCAGTAAAGTGCCAGGATGTGGTGGATACCGAAAAACTTCCTATTCCTCCCTCCTATGCCTCTTTTAAAAACACATTGGATTGTGCGAAGTTCCAAGATGTACAAATACTCTACGGATGTTCTGGTGAGACCGTTGAAGGCTTTCGTTGCACAGACGATGTGCTGAAGTATACTGCAGAGCTAAACTTTATAAAGTCTCACATACACCGTGAAGTAAAAGAAACAACGCGTGCAGAAGAGAAGCAGCAGGTATGGATAATGAGTCTTGCTGATGGGTGGTGTGACAAGCGGTATTACGTCATGCTACACCATGTCGATTACTCATACCCTACGACTGAAAATGTGAATCTCGTGATCATGGACAATCTTAAGTATTTTTATCACTATATTAACGTATATCATGATGAGGTTCGTAGTGAGGTTGTGGCTAGTGCCCTGCGTGAATTTTTAACAGAGTTTAGAGACGAGTATCGTTTGATGGGCAGAAAGGAAAAATATGAACATATGTTCCTCTCAAATAGTGCGCCGGAGTGTGGAGATGTTTAGTAAAACATAAAATGTTCCTAGTTCTTATCCAAAATGTCTGGTGCGTAGGCTGGTAGTGATGAAATTAATTCTTGTACCGAAATATGTACAGCAATTCGACTCGCGGTCATACGAACAAGCCCATTCACGTATCATCGAGTCAGCCGCCCGTCGAACCATTCCTACCTACCTGCGTGCCTCACACGGCTCATAGTTATCTCAGAGCTTGAACCGAGTGGACGTGCGCTCCTCGAATACGATGGAACTTCCTTTGAGCAGCATTCTCAACGCCTCGTACGATGTGTCCGTGACGAAATCGTTGCGCGTGTTCAGGCGTAATTCCGGTACCATTAGCTATGTACTGGAAACGGAATGTAGACCGACAAACAAACGGGTTTATTTAAGTATCGAGGAGATGAATAGAATCTTCGTGATAGTTGAGAAGTGGAGTGAAGATCGTTATAAAATACCTGCTAACGTAGGTACAAGAAGAGAGCAGATTAGTGACGCACCCTCATACGCCGTTGTATGTACGTTGTGTATAAATAACGATCGGCCGTGCATTGATATACGGCTGATGTGGAAGAATGCTTCTGATAATAACGCTCTTGTTCCTACGCGAAACCGTTTCATCCTCGACAGAATGTTTGAAATCGTCGGATTCCGTAAGCTGAAACCTATATTAGACGCGCGTGTTACGGATATGCTTTATTTTGATACAGTACTTGAATACGCCTACACCGCTCTGCTCGATGGGTTTACCGAGTGTAGGGCTGGTGAGAATGGTCTAGAGCTGGACGTTTATTTAAAAAGTTTAGACTCTTTGAAATACCATGAACTTTGGTACAAAGCAATTGATCGGTACAAGGCTGAGCTCACCTACACCGTTCACCCTGAAGAACTATTTCTTTATATAACGCGCAGTTGTCGTAACGATTTAGAAGATTATTTCAATTGCCGCTATGTTGAGTGAGTTCACGATTGAAAAGCTCGAGTCGGTAGAAATAAACCCTCGATTGGAAAAGCGTGTTTATAAACTTGTGTTTAATAATGTAGCTAACGATGAACTCTTTGTGCGTGCTTTTGATTGTATTCTAGACGTATTTAAAGATGACTTACCAACCGGTTGTAAAGTGGGAACAAAAATAGTACTGAACGATATGAAAGCCCTTCATATCGAATACAGGTTTCCCTATACTTTAAGCGGTGAAATATTATTAAGCCGCATATACTGCGTAATGCAGAGCAATAATGATGTAATTGTAAACTCGATTAAGACCGAGTTTAGTATTTTGAAAAAAAAGTGAATGTATTTATATATATTTTGCTTGACATTTCTCCTGTACGATTATGTACATATTTCTATTGAATTGTATTTATATATTTTGCGTGATATTTCTCCTGTACTGTTATGTACATATTTCTATTGAAATGTATATTTATTTCTATTTGAAATGTATATTTTATTTTATATATATCCATAATTGTGTGTATATATTTCCTGTACTGTTATATGCATATTCCTCAATTGAAATGTATATTTATTTTCTATATATTTATAATAAACAGAATGATGCAATGTTGTTTTACTTAATTATATCATGTTACGCCTTCTAAACCTACTACCGGTATTCTTTTAAGAAATATAATAATGTATACAATGGTATCGCGGTATCTGGCAACTCAAGCCATTTACAGCCAACTGGCTGATTAGGAGTCTATAATAATGTATACAATGGTATTGCGGTATCTGGCAACTCAAGCCATTTACAGCCAACTGGCTGATTAGGCGTCTATAATAATGTATACAATGGTATCTGGCAACTCAGTCTTCGATAGAATTAAATGAATACATGGCGCTATCTGGCAACTCAAGCCATTTACAGCCAACTGGCTGATTAGGAGTCTATAATAATGTATACAATGGTATCTGGCAACTCAGTCTTCGATTAGAATTAAATGAATACATGGCGCTATCTGGCAACTCAAGCCATTTACAGCCAACTGGCTGATTAGGAGTCTATAATAATGTATACAATGGTATCTGGCAACTCAGTCTTCGATTAGAATTAAATGAATACATGGCGCTATCTGGCAACTCAAGCCATTTACAGCCAACTGGCTGATTAGGAGCCTATAAAACAACGCCTACTCGGCTGAAGTCTTAATATGCACTTGGCTCCTGCCAGGTGAACACCTCTCCTCCTCCTTTCTCTCCTTCTTTCTCTTGGGGGAGAACTCCGCCTCCAAGTTTTCCTTGTTGCACCTGCAGCATCCCCCCTTTGGGGTATTTTTTTATTTTTATTTTTTGCAACACCCCACCCCCTTTGCAACATTACATAATAACTTGCAACATTCTTGCACTCTCCCCTTTTGCGGCTATACTACTAAAGTGTCCTCAGTACTGCTCAAGCTACTCTCATTTACGACCACAGTTAGCCTATTCGATTACTGTACCAATATCGTACTTTCATTACCTCAGTTACTATTTGCTTAATTACTTATATTGGTGTTCAATACCATATATTTCATTACTTTAAGTCAGCGTTTCACAAACTATGGTAAATTACCCTATTGGGGTAATTTGGTACTCTACAAGTACTTCTAAAGTACAGAATGTGCATAAATAAATGACATGGCAACACTGGGACTGTCTTTACGTGGGGTACAGGTAGGGTGGGGGTCATAATGAAGGTATCCATATGAAAATGGGGTAATGACCCAAAAAGTTTGGGAACCACTTCCTTAAGTTATTGTTTCTTGTCATTACTGTATCACTTAACTCTTATCCTGTGTAAGAATCATTCCTTATTGATAACACTAGGCAACAAATTTCAACTTTTTTTTTGTTACAGACACGTGAACTACTGATTCCTACTAAAGCGCTGATGCTGATTTCAGATCTGATATCAAAATTTCTCTATCACGTCCAGATTTTGTGTAACCGAAAACCCCTATTTTTCATTTTTTTCTCACCCGCTTCTATTACGAAAGCCGTCTAAGCTACTTTTCCGTGCCACGTTTTATGTTAAGCATACTTAAATAATTAGTGAACAGGGATGTCTTTCCTCCTTTATTCTGGCTTAAGACAGACAGCGGAATTCCGCTGGCGGAGTTACCACCCCTGCGCCCAACCATCCACCCAAAGCGCGTTAGTATTTGTTGTTACTACTGAAAGGCAAATTCCTGTTCTTAAGTGAAACTTTGGTGTGTCCTCTTCCTTTGTCGCTTGTAGGATGACGAGCTCTCCTTCTGCAGGAACCAACAATAATCTCCCATCATATTTGGGTTGAAATTACCTTGGTATCTGTTTTCCATAACTGAGATCTGTTGGTGGAAGCGCTCACCTTGCTCGTCACTTACAGCCCCAAGGTTGGCCGGGAAGAAGTCAAGATGAGAATGTAAAAAATTAATTTTCAAAGACATTCTGCATCCCATTATTTCATAAGATTTAAGCATGTTTTCTACGAGTTTACGGTGGTTTTCAGCTTTTTCCAAGAAAATTTTTGACAACTTCAACGAAAGATGTCCATGCTCCTAGTTCATTCTCATTTAGGTTAGATGGAAACGATGAGTCGTGGATGACACTGCGGATCTGTGTCCAGTGAAAACTCCAGCTTCTAGCTTAGCACCTGTCAATATTCCTTTGAATTTATCCTTTAAATATTGGAAACCACTACCTTGATGATCCATACCCTTCACGAAATTTTTCATAAGGCCAAGTTTAATGTGAAGTGGTGGAAGATGTACTTTCTGAGGTCAATAAGTGCTGGGTGTTTCACATTGTATTTACCAACAACATGTTCAGTTCTAGATAGCCAATCATGTTTTTTGTAGTGGTTCTTGTCATCTCTGCTGTTCCATAGACACAAAAAGCACATATGCTTTGTGTAGCCCAACTGTAACCCAAGAAGTAATGATACAACTTTAAGGTCGCCACAAATATTCCATGTGTGGTCCTTATATTTGATGAGTCTTAGCAGCAGTTTCATCGATTCATAAGTCTCATTAAGGCCAGTGGCATGTGCTACAGGTATTGAAGGTTTTTCATTGCCGTTGTGCAGTAATACAGCTTTAAGGCTAGCTTTAAGAGTCAATGAACAGTCTCCATTCTTTTGGATCATAGCGACAGCCAATCCCTTGCATCAGACCACTGATATCGTGGCAGAAAAAACGTTTTCTTCCTGTAAGTAAAATGATGAAAACTGCAAATGGCGATGGCGGAAATGGGAAACTTTGGTGTTTGGTTGGAGAAGATTAAATTCTTGAAGTCTTGAACCAAGCAACTCTGCCTTTTCTTTTGGTAATTCCAAATCGCGCACTAAGTCATTTAACTCCGCTTGACTTAACAAATGTGGGGAAATATTTGCATCTGGAACATATATGCCATCTTTCCTGTTTCTATATCACTAGCAGAATCTTCAGATGAACTGCTGTCTGTTATCGTTGCTGGTGGAACTGGTGGTGGATTTGTTTCATCATGTGGTTCTGGTTTCATTGCTGATTCGCAGTTTGGGTACGTGATCTTTGATTTTTTTTCTTTGTGAAACCAGCAATCTTTGTCAAACAAAAATAACAATCATTGAAGTGATTTTTCGGCTCACGCCAAACCATGGGGACTGAGAACGGCATAGCTTTTCTTTTACCATTCATCCAAGCTATTAACATTGCATTGCACTGTGCACAGCAAATATGTGGTGCCCAGTCCCTCTGTTGGTCTCCTAACTTACAGTCAAATAACACTTGTAGGCAAGTTTAATCTTTGTTGTTATGTTTCTACGTTGTGGCTTAGGTGTATATTGTTCACAGACAAAGCAGAAGTTGTCTGGGTGATTTACACAAGCACGTCTATTTGATGCCATTTTGAATTACCATACAATAACTTACCATAACTTACAGTCAAAATAACACTTGTAGGCAAGTTTAATCTTTGTTGTTATGTTTCTACGTTGTGGCTTAGGTGTATATTGTTCACAGACAAAGCAGAAGTTGTCTGGGTGATTTACACAAGCACGTCTATTTGATGCCATTTTGAATTACCATACAATATCTGAAAAAACGTAGAAAGTAATTATTACGATGTGCAAAATAAAAGAAATACACCGTAGTACAAAACAAATGCTATAAAAACACACAAGTCACCACAACCTGTCACTTGCTCATCAGCAGAGAGCTTCAACAACCGTTCTACTTGACTGTCACGTAGCGACTGACCGTTGGGCCGTTGCCCGTTACTATGCTCTTGACTCAGTGTTGCCAACTCGGGATAAATTTTATTTATCAAAATTGTTCGAATTTGTATATAGTTGGCAAAAAAATTGCTTTAACCTTGAAAAGCAAGTTTCATATTACTGGCATTAAGCCGATTAAACCAAAATCTGGACGTGGTAGAAAATTTTACTAAAAGTGATTTGCATTTTACACAAAATCTAGACGTGATAGAAAAATCTAATTATAGATTTGAAATCAGCATACCGAAATTAGCTAGGAGCACCTATTTGGTCTTCTGTAACAAAATCTTTGTTGCCTAGTGTAATCATTCATTGTAATATTGCACAAATTCAGTATAAATAATTGTTAATCACTATGAACAAATAATGCATTTATCTTGCTAATTAAACGAAAAACCACAAAGCCATTTCTATCTCCTCATTAAATATTGTTTGTTTGGCCGAAAGGTCAAACTGGTGACCCAATATCATTTCTATTTTAATTCTTATATTATAGTGAGCGTACCGTTGGGCCTATGTTTTTTTTAATATGTACAGGGTGAACCAAAAGGCCGGCCTCGTAAAATATTTATTAATTCTATAAATGTTAAAATTGCAGTCGTGAAGTCATTTGCATAAGCCAATTCTCTTACATAAATCACTGAATATACTACGTATCATTCTAGTGGAGACGTTGGCACACGTTTTGAATGTTCACCTTGTTTTTCAGTGGTGCGTTCCGCGTGGCTATGACTAGTAGACACGTAAGACAGAGCGAGCCAATGCCTTTATATTGGAATGTTACGCAATGTCCGTAGTTTTATGAGAGAGAATTGAGATATATAAACGGCTTTACGGCCTCCAGTTTCAATATTTAACTAACTTGGTAAATATTTCACATGGGGAATTTAACTTAAAAAAAAAAAAAAAAAAAAAAACAGGGAGCTACAGGAACAAATGAAACGAAACCTTAAAGATATTTTTATTAAAAATAAAATAATACATATCACATTTAGTACTAATGACTGTACATCGAGAATGGAACAGACGCTCTGTAAAAATATGCTGTATATGAAGAATGTCATGTTATTTTAACAGGTGAATCCGAAGCAGTAGGTGGTCCATTAGACTAATATATATATATATATTTCTTTATAAGAATGACGTTAACACATTAATATCTAATGTACTAATATAATATATATATATATATATAATAAAGAAAATGTAGGTATGACATTTTTTAAAGTACAAAGTTGTTTTAACCCAAATTCGTTTTTTAAATGAAGTACGACTCATTATAAGTATTTAAACTCTCCAAATTACTCTGGTAATTCTAAGTATTGAAGGTTGTTAGAAATTTTTTTTCTTATTTTTCAAAAACTACCAAAGTTAAATAGTAATTTTAACTTAGTTTGTCGTCGGTCAAAGCTTATTTGACGCGTATTTGGGTTAGAATAAGGATAAGGTTTTGGTGTGTATACTTGTTAGTGTATATTGTGTGCAGTCCAGTCGAGGCCAAATGATGAATGTTCAACAAAGTCACTGGTTAATGAAAGTAATCCAGTTATATAGCCTATCACTAAAAAGTAAATTAATATTGTCCACTTTTCCTGCTACAGATATTGTGATACAGGATACTCATTTTTTATTTTTTAAGTAAAAATTTTTGATGTTATATATATATATATATGGCAAGTTTTCTATTTTTTATTTTTTTACTTGCATTATTGCATGCAAATTTAGAGTGATAAGTGAAAATAATTTGATATTGAGCTTTTTAGTAATTTACAATTTTATTTATTTTTAGTTACTTATTGCGTAAGCGCACCTTATTGTGATATTTAAAATAAAAAAGTTTTTATAAAACAACTTTTTCCTGAACAACAAATAAACAAAAGTTATTAACAATTCTTTGCATATTATTATTATTATTATTATTATTTCGGGTTTCGGGTTGCATTTAAAAAAAAAAAAAAATTAGGGTCCAAACGTTTAGCTTTTAAAACTTTTACTGGAAAATATGTTTCCAATACACAGTTAGAGTATTTTTAAATCTTATACAACATTGCACTTGAAAACAAAGAACTCAAAACTCTTCCAGTAGTATATATATATATATATATATATATATATATATATATATATATATATATATAAAACGGTAGTTTTATCTTCTGGAGAATCCGACATAGTTGCTGTCTCTTGAGCCAACCTTCGGGAAAGCCCTGAAGGCGAATGCGCATTGTACTTTGCAGACGTGATCATTCAAGATGGCTTCCGTAGTGTACGATTGGGCGAGATGGAAGCAGTTGTCGATTTTTAAACTCTGACACACGGGCTGTATTTAGGCAAACATTACGTATTAGGTAGGTTTTCTTATAATTTTATAAAAACGAGGTTATTTATTGATGATGTACTTTAATAATAATGAAAGAATAATGATTGGACCTTTAAATACGGCATCATTATTAAAGATATTAAAATATTTTAGGTAGGAATGTACCTCGAATGAAATGACGATACGGAGTGAAATTTTTGGATGGTTTTTACGTTTACGTTCCGTTTTATATACCCTGAAATTAGGAGTTTATAGAACGGAAAATATACTAACCCCTTCTTTAGTACAGGTGCACATGACGCAGGGGGATATCCTGTCCGCGGCTCCGATGTCGATATTTGTTCTTCCAACATTACAGGAAACTCTCTCCTTCCAAAGTTCCAAATTTATTCTGGGCACATCTTTGCAACCAATTCTTGGATTCCTGGTAAAATTGCGGGATTGCACTATGTAAAATTTGTATAGAAAGAGTAGACAAGAAACTGCTTGAAAGAAAGCTTACTTAAGGTTATCTTCTTTTTTATTACTTCTCGCTTCGTTATTCTCAATCTCTTTCGTCGTTCGGAAGTAAGAATTCTCGAGTGTCGGTGAAAGTAAACTAATCTGACCTACTCTAATCTAACTCCACGTTCACCCAATCTAACAACCAAACCGAACTGAAAGCGAGTAACCCTGGAATGAAAATAGGAGTGAAGCGTTTGAAAAGTAGTCTAAAAGTCTTACTTCACATTCTCATTCTTAGGTAAAGGATTGATAAGAATGACCGAAAGAGGGACGAGAAATCTTTTTTACTTAGGAGTTATTTCCTCTCATTCTTTATCGTTTTTATATGGGTAGTTGTTCCTCGTTCTGGTACTAGTATTACTACTACTACTACTACCCGCCTTACCTACTAACTCGAGAAATAAGCAACTTTACAAATACAAAAGTACTTACAAGAATGGATCTGGTAGATCAAAAGCAGATCTCTGTTCAGTGTCTACGTTTTCGCAGTTGTCACATATAATTTTTGCTAATGTTGTTTTCCTTATTTCCGATAGCTGAGCTTCGGTAAATCTTATCAGAGGATCGGAATTCTCGTACCAAAACCTGTCACATTTTCTCAAATTTCTAAATTGAATTCCCATAATGCAACCGAAAGTCGGACCGACGAGACCCCCGTGCAGAGGGGTTTCGATGAGCCCTCCACTGAAGAGATCAACATCATCAACGTGCGAGTACGTTCTTTTTAATCTTTCAATGATCGGCTTCGCAACTTCTCTGCTAAGATCATCGAAATTACGCGCTCTTGTCAAATTACAAAGGATACGGTATTTGTTATAATTTTGTAATCCATGGTCACGAGCTCTCTGAATGTTCAATGCAGCTAGATCCATACCGGAGAAAGGCCTTTCTTTCTCTTCAAAGAGATGGTTGGTCACTTCGCTAGTGAGGAATTGATCAAAAGTTTCGATAGAGACGGTTGTAAGACCTCGCATAATCTCATCGATCATACCGGGTTGGAATAGAAGATCCGTATTGAAAAAGTGGTTGCTGAGTTGCACCGGAGGATCTCTTTTTGCAAATCTAGCGTCCATTCTTTCTAAAGTAGGTTTCAAAAGCGTATGTCCAAATCGGAAGGCAATTCCAAATTCATTTAGGACCGTCGGGTTGCAGTATTTATCATATCCTGTAAAATTAGCGAATTAAAAATTTAGCTAACTCGACTACAACAAATGAAGAAGACAAAAACTTATTAGATTTTAAGTTAAGATCACTATCAACAGAATTTAAAATGTTATCCGCGTTTTGTACGCTCGAAAGTGTTATTTACTACAATAACTCCCTTCTCAAAGTTCATTTTACAGAAAACGCATATTTTATTACATTGAAAATAACGCCCCATGAACAGAAACCAAATTCTTAAATCAGAAATTGGTCTCGTATATACTAACCATCGTAATATCCTTCGGGCACAAGATTAAGTTCGTAGAGGTTAATGGCATTCCATCCTAAAACTCTCGGCATCCATTCATTGTAAGTGATGTGTTGGTTAATAGCCGATACGATACGCCTTCCTTGTTGGAAAAGTTGTTCATCTGTCCAGTGTGGATTATGTTTCTTTAGTTCCATGACGACCCTATTGTGTTCTCTTAAGAAAAGTGTGTGAGTAGCAGCGAGGGCGGGTTGTTCAGAAACCCGGGTATCTCCTGTAACAACAAATAAAAGAAGTTAAAAAATCTAAATATAACTTTATGAAACGTTTAAAATTCTCGTAGAAATTCTAAAATATTTAATTTTAATCGAAAATTAATGAAACGTGTATATATTTTTCTGCCCTATTTTACCTCCGGTGAAGCATCGTCCGGATGGAGATTTGCATTCGTGGTTTTCCTTATCAGTTGGTAAAAGGTCTTTTCCTCTTACGGGATTATTTGTCCATTTCAGCTTTCCATCCTAAAGTTATGGAAAAAGAATATTTTCCACTAAATTATATTTGAAAAACGTAAAATAAAGTATACGTGTTATTATACGATAGTTAGACTTATTTAACTTTTTTTAATGCAGGAAGGAAGGAAGGGGGGGGGGGGGCCAAGGGCCGACGCTCACCCCCCATAATAGAGGGAGAGGAAGAGAACCCAAATCGAGGTCCAAGGTTTTCGAGATGCCTGGACACTGCGTTTGGAAAATTGGAGGGAAGGATGGATTGAGGAAGGTTGTTCCAGAGTTGACCGGTTGAGTAGATGAAAGACTGAGAATAGATTAAGACTCGCATTAGAGTTGGACAGAAAAGGAATGTAAGGGATGTAAAATGGCTTTGGCTATTTTACGGACAAAAACGTTAAAAAAAAAGCCCTGAGGTAAAAGTTCACTAATGAAAAAATAAAAAGAATAAATAAAGTTATTAGTACGCAAACAGGACCTAATTGTACGCTTAAACATGATGAATACGAGACAAAAATAAACATGTTTATATATGGATGGTCTGATAAGTAAGTCCCTTTTGAAGTATTCTCTTTGTTTGTGATGATGTTAAGCGACTAAAACAGTGTTTGCAAACTCTTTCTTTGAAAGGACTTAAGAAAATATTAAATTACTTGAAGTGTTCAATTATTTATTTAATTTTATATTTTTACTGAAAAGTTGAATGAGAACGAAATAATAATAATAATAATAATAATCTTACCTTGAATGTTCGTAGAGATCTTTGTTCGCATTTATCTGACCCATAAGTATGTGAGGCATCAATGAATGCACTCACTTGGTTAATTTGTTCACGATATCCTATGAAACAAAATTACAAGAAAATAAAATTATTAAAAAAAGTAATTTTCAATGCGAGCGGATAGGTTCATTGGTCTGCTGTTATGGAATTCCGAAACTGTTACGTATAATAAATGAATAGGCATTTATTTGATCCGTTACTCGTGACCGGTGATTATTACAGTACGTAACTGATGAGGTCAGGTTAATATCAGCCGTCCTACTTTTTTAATGTATTATGTTAGGATTAGTTCTTCTAGCGAATAGATGGGGGTTATAACATTTGAAAATAAGGAACTCTCATCCCTAATTTGCTTCGGTTGATTATGTCTGTACAAAGTGATCTTCTACGCTTACCTAAGGTTAATTGACCTGGCATTGATCTTGTAAGAGGAAGACAGAATGGCTGTCCAGAGGAAATATTCACGGGGGGGAAGAAAGGATCATTTTTGGGAATCTGAATCGGGAAGCACTCGGGGTGAACAGTGTGAGGAGAGTCGCATCGTCGGCAGTCCAGGATGGAATCTTGAAAACCTAAATTGAATTCAAAATTAATCATTATTTTTGAAAGATGTTGCGTAACACTGTTGCGGATTTTTATATTGCAAGATAAGTATATGGGTAAATATTGGTATATAAATAAGATGCGTATCTCAACACGCTTAAAACGGAATTATCAATAAAGGTTAAGAGGTAAAAAGGAAGTAATGAATGTTAACCCCCCAGTATCGTACCTCTTTATGAATGTTATATTCGAAAACCAAAAAAATAATCCATAAATTCGATACCAAAAAAAAAAGTAATTTAATTTATTAGGCAAAAAATGTTATATCCAGCAATGTCTTTTAAATAGGGTAGCAAATTATCAATTATACGCAATCTCGGACCAGGACCAGCGGATAAAGTGGGTGATACACATTGAAATATATCCGAACATTTATGAAAGGACGAAAAGCCGAAACTAACCTTTGTTAACTGGTGTGAAAATAACGTCGTGATCGATGAACTGTCCCCACTGCATCACCATCAAAGTGTAACGAACGTGGGGAGCGGAGACGTCGTTGTGCATATTCGTCGAGATGAGTCGAGGCGAAGGGAGAGGCTTCCCCGTCACCGAAGATGATCTTGGTTTCGAAAGGCCTGAAGGAAAAGTAAAGAGGCACCGCGATAAAGTCTTACCGAACAGACACGCACGAATATAAATTTTAAATGTCGAGTTTCAAAAGTTTGAGGTTCATTCTCGTAAAGAAAAAGTCAAAAAGGGAAAGAAATAACCCTGTTTTAAACTTAAAATATTGTAAAATATTCTGTATTATAACTTGATGCTTTAATAGTCATGCCTAGATTGAAGCGTTATTATTAATAGTATAAACAATATATACTCGACTATTTTCATATTTCACGAGTAATTTATAAATTTTATGAGTTTTAACTATATAATGTCAGCGCATTGTTTTATTTTATAAAGTTATAAAAATACAACATTGATTAAACGCGGGTTTTGCGCAGATAACGGAGAATTAAAGTGTTTACCATCGTTGTAAGCCGGCCGTAATAGTCTAGATTTTGCTCTGAATGACTTCCCGTATTCCGGGAAGTTCAAGTTGTTGCACCACCCTGTTGCCGTTCTGAATCTGGACGTATGGTCGCAAGGAAGAGTTTGATCATCGCATTCGAAGACATTTGGAATTTCCATGATATCGCTGACGTCAATGTTAGGTAAGACTTCCATCAATTCGTTGATGTTGTTGGGAGAAATTGATCCAGATTCGATATCCTTCAACTGTCTATTGGCGTTACGAATCTTCCTTAATTTCTCATTTCTGAACCAATGAAACATTGTTATTAGTTAACTGTTGTATAAGCATTTCTCTTATCAATCTCTAAACAGTGTGAATAACAAAACTGTTGTTTAGCTTTTTCTTTTCAAGCACTTCATCGTACCTCTAATAGAAAGAATTAGGGTACCTACAAGTTCATTTGACATATACGTGAGCAGTCCAACATGCTCTGAAACACACACTTCTCCCTCCTGTTCTTCACTACACATACATGCATTTTACACACTACACAATCTTTTCGAAATTTATGAAAAAAAATATAGCATCGTGAGCCTCGAAGACCTTGATCTCTCTCTCTCTCTCTCTCTCTCTCTCTCTCTCTCTCTCCCCCCATAAAGGGGGTCTTTTTTGCGGACACCCACCCTTGCCCCCTCTTTTTTACATAAAAATAATCTTGTTAGAAATTTACCCTTCGAGATAATTATTGATGAAACGAGCTGAAGCAAACTGCAAGATGAAAGAAGTATTTGAAATTTCAATTGACTGCTTCTTCGGACGATTGAATGCATAAGCTGACCCAATTGGCCCTTTTGGATCGGCAACTTCTCCTGTTCAAGAAAGAGAAAGTTACTCCGACGTTAAACTGTGGACATGAAACCTCTGATTTTCATCGCATTAAAAACTTCAACCTCAAAAGTTAGTTTAAAACCTTCGTATACTTATAAAAATGGTGGGGGTTCCCCCTATCAAGCCAAAGTTAAAGTGCAGTCATTCATTTAATTTTTAGTAGCATGCAAAATTCATACTGCAGCACATGCATATTTACAAATGAACTTACTGAAGCTGTGATGCCAATTAAAAGCTGGTAGTTCATCGACATATTTTTAAAGTTATATTATAATTTTGCAGTCATGGAAAACTCTCCACGTTTTAGCAACAAACTATGCTGTGTATCTAATTGCAAATTACGAAATGTACGAAAGAACTACACTACGACATTTATAAATGTGAAGGAAACTGCATCAGTGAAATCTATCGGGAACAGGTGCGTCAGTCAGTAAAGTCATTCAGTCATCATACTTACGTCTCCGCCATATGTCCTTCTCATGGTTCCTCATGAACTTCCAAGCTTCAAATCCGATTCTAAACGAGTCCCTCAGAAGAAACTCAGCCTCTCGCATGACTCTGGGGCTGATGGAGACGTCTGATCGGTCAATGAGAGCGTGCATGTGAACGTCTGTCATTGGATGCGTCCGTGACGTCATCAGTGTATGGAAGTACGTTGAATTCATCGAACGTGGGAATCGTCTGCGACGTAATGGAGGAAGACCGTGGCCTGAACGTGGCCACGATACAACTATTTTACTCTGGTTTAATTTCATTCTCACTTTATTCGCGTGTTTTGTCAATGCCCGTAACTCAGTGGCTAACACCGCTTCCCCGCTTAAGCGAAATGACACAGGTCGGGGTTCGACTCCCGAGTGTGCTGGTAATAATAATAATAATAATATAGGAGTTAGCCCAGTAGGCCGCAGTTGTCTGGCTTGAGTCCTGTACCAGTTTCGGGCCCTCCTGACTGATTCTTATTCGCGTGTTTTTAAAACTGCATTTAAGATCATTTCCTTTAAAACTGATGCAAACAAGTAGCTTATTATGCGTCATCGTTCCCAATACTTTTCCGACGTTTAAGCAGGAGTAAACGTATACAGCGGAAAAGTTCCTCTTCACGTTACTGTCTATGTAATCTGTTTACACCCGTTTTCAGTCTAATCCCCTATATTAAATTTTGTCGTTCGCAAATTCATTCAGTATTGAAGCGCTTTTCCTGTTCATAATTAATTTCCATAAATACTATGTGAAACACTGATGATGGATATTCCTCGATATGGAACTTGACCCTTAAATACAGCCTTACCTTTTTAGCAGTTAATGAATATTATGAAATGTTACTAAAATATGACTTGGAAGTAATAATGTATTTCGAAGTGTAGAACGCGCTAAAGGAAAGTCGGGTATTGTGAATGCAGTATTTTGCATAAGTACAAAATATATATAAAGGGTGATCCAGAGAAATGGGACCCAAAAGAAACCCCTGTAACTCTTAAAGTGCAAGTCCTTTTATAAAATCATACGCATCATTCGAAAGAGGATAGTTACAAGTTTGTACAGGATTGTATAGGTTTTGACAATACAAGACAAGATAGATACAAAACAAAATAAAAGTGTTAGTTAAAACTAACCCTTCAAGATGACTGCATGGACTGTGGAACAGCTGCGTTTCGTAACTGAGCAATATTATGAGCATGGAAGAAGTGTAGTTTCAGCTCTTAGAATGTGATTTTGACATCTGAAAATTTGTCTTGAAAGATCTTTGAGCTGAAACTACACTTCTTCCATGCTCATAATATTGCTCAGTTATGAAACGCAGCTGTTCCACAGTCCATGCAGTCATCTTGAAGGGTTAGTTTAACTAACGCTTTTATTTTGTTTTGTATCTTATCTTGTCTTGTATTGTCAAAACCTATACAATCCTGTACAAACTTGTAACTATCCTCTTTCGAATGATGCGTATGATTTTATAAAAGGACTTATACTTTAAGAGTTACAGGGGTTTCTTTTGGGTCCCATTTCTCTGGATTATATACAGGGTGTCCGAGAATTATCTGTACAATTTTTGGCTGTTATTAAAAGTCAACCATGAAGTGTAGAAATTCCAGTGTTGTCCCATTTTACAGAGAAACTCATTAAGTTTTTTCTGATAACAAGTTTTGACAAGTTTTTTCTTTTTCAGATATTCATACACACCCCTCATCCTTAATGAATCCACAGGAGAAAGCACAGTGTGTTGAATGGGTTATCGAAACAAAATCAGATACACAAGTTCAACGAAGGTTTAGAACTAATTACAACAGAAACCCTCCATCAAGAGTAACCATACGAGCTTGGTATAAAAGGTTTAAGGAAACTGGAAGTGTAGAGCATAAGAAAGGAGCAGGGCGGCCTCGAACGTCTTTTGAAAATGTCGAGCGCATTCGAGAGGCTTTTGTTCGCAGTCCACGCAAGTCGACAAGAATTGCATCACGAGAGTTACAGATACCTCGTTCGACAGTGCATGATGTCTTGCGTAAACGTTTGAAGTTGCATCCTTACAAGTTGCGAATCTTGCAACAGATTACGCAAGAAGATAAGGTCTCCCGTAAGGAATTTGCAATGACTCTGCTTGACAGAGTCGACCAGGACAATGCGTTCTTGGCAAGAATCATGTTTTCGGACGAGGCAACTTTTCATGTTTCAGGCAAGGTAAACAAACAAAATGTGCGCATATGGGGGTCACAAAATCCACATTGCATAGAAGAGCACATCAGAGACAGTCCTAAAGTTAATGTGTGGTGTGGCCTGTTACATGATCGCGTGATTGGACCATTTTTCTTCGGTGAATCAACAGTGACCTCCACTACCTACCTGGACATGTTGCAACACTTTGTCTATCGGCAATTGGAAGCACTGCATCCAGGCATCATTTTTCAGCAAGATGGCGCACCGCCACATTGGGCCTTGATCGTCCGTAAGTCCCTGAATGAGACATTCCCAAACAGGTGGATTGGCCGTGGAGGTGCAATTCATTGGCCGGCTAGATCTCCCGACACACCCTGTGATTTCTTTCTTTGGGGACTCGTCAAAGATCTTGTGTACAATACGCGGGTGACAGACATTGATGATTTAAAAGCAAGAATCACAGCTGCTACTGTATTGAGCGAATTGATGTGGATATGCTGCAGCGTGCATGGCAACATTTGGATTATCGATTGGATTTTTTGCGAATCACTGATGGTGCACATATCGAAATTTGTAACAACGTTACTTTAATAAAAGAAACTTTTGAAAAAACAGATTCTAAATAATCTTGTTTAAGAATTTTACGTGTGTTATCAAGAATTTTATTAAAAGATGAAATTGTACAGATAATTTTCGGACACACTGGAATTTCTAAAAAACTTGTCAAAACTTGGTATCAGAAAAAACTTAATGAGATTCTCTGTAAAATGGGACAACACTGGAATTTCTACACTTCATGGTTGACTTTTAATAACAGCCAAAAATTGTACAGATAATTCTCGGACACCCTGTATATATATATATATATATATATTGTCAGTCAAGAATATGACGCTTATTTTAACTGATGATTGTTCTTTATATTTACAAACAGTTTTTCCTATACTCCTCAGCCTTATTTCCGAAATTGAATTGCTTTATGAAGTTAATAATTTAATTAGTATTAATTAAAGCAAAACTCACATTTATAGAGAATATTTATACAAGGTTAAGAAAGTGTATAGAACACACTGTGTGTGTGGTATTGTATACCTCATTTACCACACCTCCTTAGGCGTATTTCGAGCTTTATACGTGAGGCATGCAATTCACTATACCCTACGAGTAATAATGAAGTTAAAAGATCTTTTTATGTATTAATGAAATTTGGTTGCAAATTTTAAAGGTCGTTTAAAACGCACGAGTATTACTGGGTTAAAGTTATTGATGCTGGACCAGAATGGGAACTGAGTGAAATCAAGGAATTCGCTCAGGATTACAAAAATGAAATTACCCATCTGTGGTTAGTGAAAGTGTGATAATGAACGGTGAATAACTTTCTAAGAACAGTCTCAGGGCACCTTTTGAATGTCTTAATCATGGCTGGTTTATTGAAATTTATACATATTATAAATTGTTTTCCTGAGCTACATATAAAATTCTTAAGTTATGCATGAGAAATAGTTGCAAAATTCGTGCTTATAAAAAAATCATGCTTTCTTGCGTTAGTATTAATCTTATGAATAGTTTTGTAAATTAAGTTCAGAAAAGTACACTTCAACTAAGGCTCCTGTTCCTAAAAAAATATATATAGAGTAAATGTTAGTTCTCCTTTCAACATCAAACTTTTCATCGGCGCACTCCGAAAAACGGAAGTATTTTTGAGTTACTGCATGGATTTTAGGGACGTTGATTCGTTTTAAGTCCAAACGAAATATTATCATGCAACATTATAAATGTATATTTTGTATACAGTCAATGAGAAAACAGAGCCTTTATGGCCATGTAAATGTAGTACTTAAAAATAGAAGCCAGTTTAGGTTTGATTTAAAACCTTTAGAAGACGATAGAAGATGGAAAATTTGTTGGTGTGGAGTACTTCTTAAATCATTAAGTGAACAATAGATAATAGATATTATACTAACCTAATGAACTAAAATTGCTAGACATGTCTTGTCTTCAAGAAACAAATGATTCGTAAGTGAATAAAATGGTTTAAAAAATGCCACGAAATAAAATAAATTTTCTTATGAATTATCAACAAATCAGACTCTTCAATCTATTGCTAAGTGTTACTTAGGTCCTCCTCTTTACTTTAAAATTTTCACTTTATCTTTAAATTTCTTTCTTTCCTTCCTTCCTTCCTTCCTTTCTTTTAACCTCCCTTCTTTGCTCTTCTTTAAACTTTCACTCGTCTTTAAATTTTCTTCCATCTTTTAACCTTCATTCTTAAACAGACAGCCTCGTTGGAACCAGCCGGTCTGTTGCTGTTTGGTGGCCTTTGTATTCCTTTGTATGCTGATAACGATGTACTCCAGTATTGCAATCGATTGAACAAAAATAATAATCTATCCCTTTACTCTCGGTTTCAAAGAGAAATTCAGCTGTCATACTTTTTTAGAATAAACAAATTTTTTATTAACATGTTGTACTGGTAAAACTGTACATACTCGTTATTACATTAAAAAGTAATTAGTAATTCACTTCTTTTCCTGTAACATCTCGAAAACACACAAATAATTAACAGATTAGCTATTTGGGATGTGTGTAGTAATAAATATTTTTTTCGTCTATTTTGTATTGTTATAAAAAGAGAACTTCGTGACTGGTATTTTTTTTCATATATCATATTACGATTACTATTATTATGTTTAAGTAAAAGGGCATGTCATCGCGGGAAGCCATAATGTACCTCCTGAGTGAGCACGACAACGCCAAAGGATGAAATTCTAATATTTTTCACCCCCAAGTTCTTACCTAATCAAAAGGTGTGTGTGTGTATTTTTTTTTCTTATCAATTAATTGGACACATGCTTAGTGTTTATAATCTACTTTATTCAGAAAATGTTATTCTTTTTTCTTACTTCTTTCCCAAAGGTTCCATTCCGAGGTCCTCATAGAGCCGATGTCCCTTTTTGCCCTCTCGATGCTATCTTGCAACATCTCGTCAGGGACGATGAAGTTCGGGGATGCTGTTTTCCATTTTTTAAGATCTATGCTGTTTATGTTCTTCCCGAGGCACGCCATGTCCGCGTTCCTGCGAAGATGGAGATGGTTTATTTTTAAGGATATCTTAATGACAGTATCCTTTGTTTACACGGATGAATTTAGTTGATTTTATCTGAAGTTAAAATTCTAACTGTAGTCTATTTTTTATAAAACATTAGGGATTCATTGAATGCAAATAAAAATAGTATTTCTGTGAAGTCTTACTTTATTATGTTGTAACACGTTTAATTAAAATTAACAACTCCGTGATTATAAGCTGTTGGTCAATATTATTTTATCGTATTTAAGAAATGGTCTTCCTTTTCTTCGTAAGTACAGTAAAACAATAAGAAATGTTAATATTGAATTTGTTTTTAAACCTCTATTGTTGGACCAAGCATAATTACATACTCGTACAACAGGAATAACGGGAAATAACATGAAAAATAGGAAAATGGATATATAATTTCCTTGGTGAGCGGCGGCAAGTCGTTGCAGTTCAAGGAATATCTTCATCAGAATCAGAGGTCCTCAGCTTAGTACCACAAGGAACAGTATTAGCTCCACTACTCTTCATAATCATGCTAACTGACATAGGTGAGGACGTTACTAGTGACATCACAGTAACATCCTTTGCCGATGACGCAAAGATCAGTAGAAAAATAAGAAACCCAGAGGATATAGGATCTTCACAAACAGACATGTACAGAATCTACAATTAGTCTGAAGGCAATAATATGAAATTTAACAATGAAAATTTTCAACTATTAAGGTACGGAAGAAGGGAGGACCTAAAATCCATGGAATACTATACCCCAAATGGACAGAAAATTCAGAGAAATTCTGAAGCAAAAGATTTAAGTGTTGTAATGACTAATGACGCGAAATTTGAAACACAAAATAAAATAGCAGTAAACAGAGCAGAGAGAATAACTGGGCAGATACTGAGAACCTTTAAACGAAAGGATAGGAATATAATGATTCCTCTCTCGAAAACACTGATCATACCCAAGTTGGAATACTGCTCGGTCTTAACATCCCCATATAAAGAAGAAGACATTAGTCAGCTAGAAGGGATTCAGAGAAGCTTCACAGCCAAGATCAATGGGTGCAAAGAACTAAATTACTGGGAATTGCGTGAATTTAATTACGCGAATTAAACCTATATTCACTGGAAAGAAGATAGAGATACACCATTATTTACACTTGGAAAATAATGGAGAAACAAGCCCCTGATCTTACTCTGAACCCCATAAGCCCACAAACAACAGTGGAAAGTAGAAAAGGAAGACTGTGTCGTGTTCCCAAATTAAAGGCTAGACAGGGAACATCCTCAACCCTGAAGGAAAATAGTTTTGTCGTGAGAGGACCAAGAATGTTTAACCAGCTGCCAAAGGAACTATGGAACACGAGTGGTTTCCGGTGGATATCTTCAAAAGAAGATTAGACGCCTACCTCAGAACAATCCCCGATGAGCCGGGGGTACCTGGCTGTGTGAGGTTGAGAGCACAAGAAACCAACTCCCTAGTTCACCAAGCCAACTCGAGAGGAGGGGCGACAAGGTTGACCTTCGTGAACTGAGGAATCATCGCACGGAATATTTGAAAAGTTGAAAGGTATAATCAAGGTTCCAAATTAAATAGTTAACTGATCAATGACTGCGTTTGTTTGTAAAAAAAAAGAAATGGTGAAAAATGTTAAGATAAAAGATTATGGGAAATAAAAGGCTCCTATGTTTAATCTTACAAGAAGGGGTCTGCCTCGATCATTATTTTGGGTTGAACGTGTTCAATGCCGTCGCTATTGTCGCACAAGATTCTCGCTATACTCGTTTTCCTTATTTCGTAAAGTTGTTCTGCGGATAAAATAAGATACAATTAATATATATCATAAATAAATTATACTCATGACGGATATACGATTCAACTTATGGGCTACGTCATAGCCAATACCGTAACACCACTTCCCATCGATCAGCGAAGTTAAGCGACATTGGGAGACCGTCCTCCGCGTCCAGGTTATGTAGCGACCCGTGGATCCCACGTAAGGCTGTAAGTCCCCTCCGTCACATGACCTTAGATTTTGCAAAGGTGGTTAAACAACCCCATCATTACGATTAAACTTACTGTTCAAAAATGTTGAGTAAATGTCGTAAAAGTTTTAACTTTCTAAAATAGGTTACAGACGGGGTTCAACGATGATTGCTACGTGCACACACGTGGTTTGGTTAACAAATGTACAGGGTGGCGCGAAAGTCAGGAACTATAGGCACATTTTATTAAATTATAATAAATGTTCAAATTGGTGGCCTTCCACTTGGAGACACTTTCTGACGCGTTGAATGCATGATGTTTGAACATTCCTTAACACGTTGGTACTGATTTTTGCACACTCGGATGTGATTTTATCTTTTAGAGAACGTATGGTTCTGGGTCGATCAGCATAGACTACCGACTTGAGAGGGCCCCACAAGAAAAAGTCAAGAGGCGTGAGGTCTGGAGTCGTAGGTGGCCATTCGACGGGCCTTCGCCGTCCGATCAACTTGCAATGTTTCATCTAAAGAGCTCCGGACGATGGTTGCAAAATGTGGTGGTGCACCATCCTGGCTGAAACCACATCTCCGCCCGTTCTCCCAATGGAATGTCGTCCAGTATGGGCATTATAAATGTTTGCAGCATATGCAGATATGTTTCACCTGTTACATTGTCGTCGAAAAAGTACGGACCAATTAACCGATCCCCCCAGAGCGCAGCCCATACCATAATTCGTGGATCGAATTGCGCATGTCCTTCCTCCATCCAGTGGGGGTTCTCATTGGCCTAATAGCGTGCATTATGCTTATTGACACGACCGCTGAGGCGAAATATCGCTTCGTCGCTCGCTCAACATGATCCTTCGTTGAAGCTGTCGATGTTGTAGAAACCACTGGCAGAACTCTACACAACGGTCTGTGTCGTCACTGTGCGGTTCCTGAACGAGTTGCACTTTGTAGGTGTGGAAACGATTTGTTGTAAGAATTCGTTGAATGGATCTTCTGGAGACACCCGTTTCTTAGGATAACTTTCTTAAGGACTTAGTGGGCTGTTTTCGAGCTGATTGAGTACCGTTAGTGATGTTGCTGCATCGGTTGAACTTTTTGGCCGGCCACTACGCGGCCGATCATGAACACTTCCTGTTTCTTTGAAGCGAGTGAACAGTTTTCCAACTGATGCCTAAACAACCGGCGGCCTCTCAGGGTGTTTGTCATTAAAAGCAGTAGCAACTGATCGGTGTGTTACCACGCCTTGCACACATTAAAACTATCTCCACCCGTTCATCTATTGTCAATTTCTGTGCCATAGGTTCAACAACAAATCTGAAAAGAACAAACACATATTAAAACACAAATTATTAAAATGTGCTTATGGTTCCTGACTTTTGCGCCACCCTGTATGTATCTTATACCTAGGTAACATCAAATCACATACCTTTGCTGAGAGCTGATGGTGGAATGTCATTTTCATACCAATACCGATCTCCTCTTCGCAAGTAGTGGAACTGACGTCCAATTAAGCATCCGAAAGTTGGTCCAACGAGAGCTCCTCTATTAGGTTTCTCGGCAAGTCCGCCGGTGAACAAATCGATGTCATCAACGTTTCTTGAATTTGAAATGGATTTACAATAAAATTATTGATATAAAATTAACGATAAAGTATTCATCTTGAAAAGATGTTTACAAAAATATGATTCGCTCGTGGTTACATTAATTACAGATCTGATGGATAGAATAGTAAAAGTTCGAATATTCCCACGCAGTTTCTATAAATGCGGAAAGATTTTTTAGATTGTTTGTTTCAATGTTTTCTTTGTTATTTTAGAGAAGATAATTTGTAATTTAGTTTGACAAATTATAAGTATATGAGCTCAATTCAAACTGCAAAAACTTACTTGTAAACAGCATTCAGTGCCTTAATATTTTCCTGACTCATGACGTCACTTAAATCTGAAAACTTATTTGCTTTTGGAAGCCCGCAGAAATGTCGCCATCTGTTGTACGAAGCTATGCCATGGTCACGTCCTTGCTGAATCACTTGGGCAGCCATATCCAAACCAACTCCTGAAGGATTTACGTTTCTTCTTAAATAAGTTCCAAATAATAGATTGTTCCGAATATTTTATAGTCTTTTATCAGAAGTAAGAAGAAAAATATTTACCGCTTTTATCATCCTGGAACATTCTATTCGTTATTGAATCCACAATTGAAGGATCTTCGTTTTGCGCGTGAGCGTGAATCATCCCTTCTAAAATTTGGTCGAATTTCCCACGTTCGTAAAGGTCAAATGGAGCATAGAATGTTTCTGTTATTGGCTTTTGACCAACTTTTCGACCCTGCAACAAAGTTTCCATGAAAACAAATCTTTCTCATCTCGTATACAGTTTATATTTCTACACTACTCTCCCATTTCCTCATCAGTTAATTGAGAATACTGGTATAACGTTACAGCAATGCTAGTCGGGCGAAAAGGAGAAATACTGTAACCACGACCCACGACAGAGAATATGCTGGACTGCTCACAGGGTAGATGAAACACTGAAAAAAAGATCAGCTAAAGAGGACAATGACGGGAGTTCCAGCACTCCCTGTCTCTTGCTTAACGTTCCTCCCGGAGTTACCTGATCGATTGGTGTCTACAATTTCCTTCTGTTTTAATATACTGATACTGGCCCATTCCGCTCTTGTAGAAGAAATAAAAATATGACACTCGACCACTGACAACGAATAGGTATGATAGCAGGAATCCGCTTCGTTGGTGTCTCAGCACCAAAGGTCGCGCAACTGCCCTTGCATCCCGAGGAACTGTCCTTAAGGTTATGAATACGTGGAAGGAAGTGAAAAAAAATTCCATCAAATAAGCAATACCGTGGGTATAAAGCAAGACTGACAGAAGAACCTTATTACGAGCCGTGAAATATGAACCAAAGGTTGCTGCATCAAAACTTTGTTCAGAACTTAACAATAGTCTGCACTGACCATTATCAGTATGTTATGGAAACTGTAGTAAACCCCCATCATAACACCAACCACTGCTAAAGCTCGAATAAAGTTGAAGTTGGAGAGAATGACAGGAATTGTGCTCATGTACGACAGTTTTGTCCATTGCCTTTAATGCACTCGCAACTAAGGAAACTGCTCCTCGAGACTCGGGGACAATCACGCGACTATCAACACTGAGACATCAACCAAACGGGCCCCCCACCATCATGCCCCCCCACCATCATGCCCCCCCCACATCATGCCCCCCCCACTATCATGCCCCCCCCACTATCATGCCCCCCCCCACTATCATGCCCCCCCCACTATCATGCCCCCCCCACTATCATGCCCCCCCCACTATCATGCCCCCTCACAGTCAATGGCATCCCTTCCAAGCTCCACACCTTTATTTAGTCCACAATAACACGAAAAACCATTATCAGCATATTAAAATAAAAGACATTCTCAATGCTACACGCATTCACACATCAGCTTAGCAAAGCACATAACACTATCAATGATGTCAGAAAAACGCAGCACCGAAAACATGAGTGTTTATTATTTGTCCAATAAATATATATATATATATATATATATGTCCGAGAATTATCTGTACAATTTTTGGCTGTTATTAAAGTCAACCATGAAGTGTAGAAATTCCAGTGTTGTCCCATTTTACAGAGAATCTCATTAAGTTTTTTCTGATACTACGTTTTGACAAGTTTTTTAGAAATGTACGCGGGTGACAGACATTGATGATTTAAAAGCAAGAATCACAGCTGCTATTGAGCGAATTGATGTGGATATGCTGCAGCGTACATGGCAACATTTGGAGTATCGATTGGATGTTTTGCGAATCACTAATGGTGCACATATCGAATGTTTGTAACAACGTTACTTTAATAAAAGAAACTTTTGAAAATACAGATTCTAAATAATCTTGTTTAGAATTTTACGTGTGTTATCAAGAATTTTATTAAAATGAAATTGTACAGATAATTTTCGGACACACTGGAATCTCTAAAAAACTTGTCAAAACTTGATATCAGAAAAAACTTAATGAGATTCTCTGTAAAATGGGACAACACTGGAATTTCTACACTTCATGGTTGACTTTTAATAACAGCCAAAAATTGTACAGATAATTCTCGGACACCCTATATATATATATATATATATATATATATTAGTGATGTAGGTCACATCCGCACATTTTCTCGCATTCGCACCCGCATCCGCACTTTGGACTGCGGATGTCGTGCGGATGTGGACCGTTGAGATAAAATGTCATTAATAAGCGGAAATTATCTAATTCTACTATATATTAATAGAACTAGTTCATTGTGCGCAAAAGTGATGCAAGCGACAAGACGAGAGGCTGTTCTTGTATGAAGTTACTCTCTTACAACCTACTTAGATCCACGTTACAAAGCTAAGTTATTTTCACCTAGTACATTAGAACGAGTTAAATCATCACTTGGCAAAGCAGTTGAAGAGCTTCAATCTCTTGAATCTGTCGCTTCGCCCACCCACCAAAAGAATAAAAGTTTCAGTGACAGAACCAACACCTTCAACAAGCAAATCTATCACAGAATCTGTCTCTCAGTTTCTTGAGTCAAGCAACAATGACGAGACCTACGCGATGTCAAAAGATGTAAAAATGATCGAGAACTATCACCAAGAAAAACGCCTGGCTGCATGTGACAATCCTATTAGTTGGTGGAAAAATACGCAGAATATCTATCCATACTTGAGTAAACTTGCAAGGAAACATTTAGCCTGTCCTCCAACAAACGTACCAAGCGAGAGATTATTTAGCAGTGCTGGATTAATATATGATGAAAAGAGAAACAGACTGGCAGCAGAAAAGGCAGAAAAATTAATGTTCCTTAAGCATAACCTTCCTATAATTAAGTTTGAACATTAAACGATGAACATCTTAGTTTACTTTATTTTAATTACTCATTTATAAATATGCCTAATAAAACTTTAAACTTAATATAAATAGTTATCAAGCTAATTAAAGATCTCTTTCTATAAGGGTGGAGGTTGGGGAAAGAGGTCGGTGGGGTGCATTTGAGTTGGGTTCACGTCCCGCATCCTGGTAACACAATTATGGTTTCTAATTGTGGCTGAAACTCGACAAAATATAACGAATTTATTTGCAGACGAATTCACTAATTGATTTCTATATTAGTTAGATGCTTGATATTATTTTATATGTTCAGAGAAAAGTACAGCAATTATTGTACAATTAATCAATTATACTACATTATAGCTACAGCTCTCTCTATATAATAACTTATTATATACGTTAAACACAACAAATCTCGAATATATCCTAAAAATAACGAAAATGTAGACATCCGCATCCGCATCCGCGGATGTTGAAATCAAACATCCTCATCCGCATCCGCGGATGTGAAAAAAAATGACATCCGCTACATCACTAATATATATATATATATATAATATATATATATATATATATATATATATATATATATATCAGAGCTATTGACTTCTCCTTAGGGAAACGGAGCTTACAGATGACAGAAGGACCAACACAACGGCAAACATTTTCATTTATTTTTTGTACTTCAGACGTTTCGACAAATCTTTTGTCATCATCAGTGAATTAAGTCTTAAAACCTTAAAACAAAAGTAAAAAGTGAAAAGTGAAAATTACATCAATACAATATTAAAACCATTAAAATTAAAACCTTAAAGCAAAATGAAAATTGCATCAATACAAAATTAAAATCATTTAAATTTCATCACTATAAAAACTAAATTAAATTAAATTACCTCAATAGGTAAATACACAATGTTTACATCCACCTCCATACTTGGCAAACCTAAGAGAACACTGGATGGTCAGAGGATTAGAAAGGATATGTCTATGAGAATCGGTTGGTTAGTTAAAAGAGCTGTAATTTGTAGGATGAGCTATTATTGTTAATGGAGGGTTTGTTTCTATAGATGTACAAAGATTCTAAAATTTGGAGTTCTGTGAGGTTATTGGATCTAGTTAAAATTTCAAACTGAGTTTGTGAAGGGGATGGTTGTTTTCATTACTATGGTTTCTAATTGCGGATTGTGGAGGGCTACTGTTGTTTACAAATACACGTGCGACAGCTGTAAGGCTGCGTATATTGGCAGCACTCAACTCCAACTGGAGGTGCGCCTTTCTCAACATTTGGGCTTGTCAGTCCGTACCAACCGTCCCCTCAGTAGCCCTCCACAATCCGCAATTAGAAACCATAGTAATGAAAACAACCATCCCCTTCACAAAACTCAGTTTGAAATTTTAACTAGATCCAATAACCTCACAGAACTCCGAATTTTAGAATCTTTGTACATCTATAGAAACAAACACTCCATTAACAATAATAGCTCATCCTACAAATTACAGCTCTTTTAACTAACCAACCGATTCTCATAGACGTATCCTTTCTAATCCTCTGACCATCCAGTGTTCTCTTAGGCTTTGCCAAGTATGGAGGTGGATGTAAACATTGTGTATTTACCTATTGAGGTAATTTAATTTAATTTTAGTTTTTATAGTGATGAAATTTAAATGATTTTAATTTTGTATTGATGCAATTTTCATTTTCTTTAAGGTTTTAATTTTAATGGTTTTAATATTGTATTGATGTAATTTTCACTTTTCACTTTTTACTTTTGTTTTAAGGTTTTAAGACTTAATTCACTGATGATGACAAAAGATTTGTCGAAACGTCTGAAGTACAAAAATAAATGAAAATGTTTGCCGTTGTGTTGGTCCTTCTGTTCATATATTATATAATTATATATATATATATATAATTATATATATATATATATATATTATAAATATATATATATATATATATATATATATATATATAATTTTGGCTAATCTGCTCCAAATATATCTGATTTTTTTTTTCTTATTTGTACAATTGAGTGTTGAATACAGTTTCTCCATGTGATTCTAGATTTACCTAATTGTTTATGATAAACAAATTACTCTTCTATTTGTTTGCCTCTTAAGTGTTGGTTGTCAGTACTATAATTTGTATAATCTATCCTTTAGCTATATAATCCGTGTGTGTATTTATGAGAAAGAATCGCCATTTACTTGATTTACTAATTAGTGATTAAAAATTAGTTTTACTTTTAACGAATGTTTTATTTTACCTTTACAAAATATTCAACACTATTTGGAATCATGGATGTAACAAAATTCAAAGCTCCTGTGGCCACTGAATTTGCTATTCCTGCATTGATGTTGATATCGTAGCCAGCGAAGAATCCAGACTGTTGGGAACTCAGACCGTATTTTTCGACAATACCCTGTTAATCACGAGTTAAATATAACGTTACGATAGCATGTTTACAACAGAACTGGTATAACATTAGATTCATATTAGATACAATATTAGATATTAGATACAAATATCTTGAAAAATGGTAAATGTACCTGGCCAAGAATAACTGGAAGGAACTCTGAGTATGTAATATGTTGCAACTCAGCTCCGACGATTCTTCTTGTTTCTTGGAAGATTTGTTCATCATTCCAGTGAGGGTTTATTTCGCCGAAAACTGTTGCGATTCGGTTATGTTCGCGTGCGAATAACTGGTGCATGGCTGATATTCCCAGGTTCTCATTCACTCTCACGTCTCCCGATTTAAAACACCTGCAAAACGAAACGAAAATTTTATGTTTATTTGAAACAGGTGATACTTATGTCGATTCAATATACCTATCGCTAAACTTTAATGTTCGGAGGCATGAGTAGCCATTATGAGGATATAAATGTAGTTAATATTCTAGCTATAGAAAAACTTAATTATTTTATATTATCATGTATAATTTGTATATTCATTTAATATTATATTTAATATTATGTATATTATTTAATATTATGTATAACCTCTAGTATATTCTAAACTTTGCCATACTTTGTTTCCTTGCATTTATAATTGTATTTTTGATACCCCCCACAACCAATTGAGAATGAAATATGTTTAATTAGGATGTTGAATGTTCCGGAAAGATCTTACTTGTGTCTAGATGATGTGGCACTTTTGCAATCCACTTGGTTCTCCGGTTCAGTTGCAGCGAGAATGTAAGTTCCGGAGGGTCCCCTTTGGCCAAGCAACAATCCTTTCCTTTTTTCTCTAAGACCATCTGCTTCTTCCTTGCTCGATCCGTACAGTGTTGAACCATCAATGAAGGATGTCACCTGGTTAATCTGTTCGCGAGGACCTGTGGCAGATAGATAATAGTCAAACATATATTTTATTATTAAAGATATATAATAAATGGATCATAATTGCATTGACGATGTACGAACCTCTTGCATTTAAGCCCTTAGGCCATTCAAAGAGTCAAATTTTTCTGAATAAAGCTTTTAATGGCGAAGATACAACCTCATTTCCCGCAACAAATAGTCACTTAACCTCTTTTGGACCAGTGGGTCAAATTTGTACCGTTTCCAATACACGCATTCATAACTTAACCCTACAAAAACCTCGGTCGTTAAGGGGTTAAATTTCATGAAATTCCTATTAATAAAATTAATACTAACAGTTAGGTGTCACTGAATGGTGCTTTGAAGTTAATTTACACTCTTGTTAAATGTGAAAGGTAAATCCATAATCGTTAAACTGTTATATTTACACATCCAAACAATAGATAAATTATTGTCAACTCAACGAAAGATGCATCCTAATTTCTCACCCAGAGTGCAACCTGTTCTTGGGGCAGTGCCAGACCTAACATATTCTTGGCACTTTTCTTGAGCTTTCGAATAAATTGGATCGTTATCTGGCAATCTAATTGGATAACATTCGGGATGGAAATCGGCGAAGTCGACTCCGCAACACCTCAGGCGTTGTCCAATATGCCCTTTATACAGACAGTACAAAATAAATTATTATTATTATTATTATTATTATAAAGTCAAAAGTGCTTATGATGGCATCTGAACTCTGCTCTTTAGTCAAAAACTCATCCATACCAGCCATTTGCGGTGTATGTGACATGTCATGGGAGAGGAATTCTCCGAACACCGCAGCCATTGCCGTCATGTATTTATGCGGAGCGTCCTTCTCTCGGTGTACCGTCAAGCTGACTGCTCTCGCGGACGGAAGGAACTCTCCCGAGGCCGTCTGGCGGGGCACAGCTACGCCATCGCCGTAATTGGCGGGAAGGAAACGCAGGTAGCGCGTGTTAGAGTTGCCCCACCTCGGGTTCTGAACGTTGTTGCAGTATCCGTTGAAGGAACGGAACTTACGAGGTTGACACGGGTAGTCGACTTCCACTGGACATTCTGCGGCCAGAATGGTTCCTCGGACATCGGCCGTGGGTAGTCCGTACGTTATCTGGTCCTTATTGAGTTGGAACCTTTCGGGAAGGAAATAAATAATACATCAGAAGACAAAGGAGCAACAAATGTAGTTTCGGAGTTAATGAAGGAGCGTAAGAAACCCGTCTAAAAAATCCCTCAAAAAAAGGTAAGAAAAAAAGCGTCTGGAAAGCTAAATGGTTCGTTTCGGATTGAACCTTGATTTCTTGGTCATCTGATGACTCATTAAACGCAGTATTACATAGCAGTAATTCTCTCTCTCTCTCTCTCTCTCTCTCTCTCTCTCTCTCTCGTTCGCTTTATTGTGACAATTTCATTACATTTGGCATTACAACAACAAAAAATAAGAAAAGTAATTGTAAAATAAACTATTTACATAATAATAATAATGAGTTCAGAAAACAAGTGAAAATCCTTCATCGAAACAACTTTTAAAATCGTTCGCGATACAAATGGAAGGGTGTGGCCTCATGTTAACTCCAAAGAGAAGGGAAAAGTAAAGAGATGGATATGCACTGAATCTTAAAAATACAATTTTCATTGACAACACGCGTATACATTTATTTATATATATATATTTTTTATTTTTTTTATTTTTTTTTTTTGCTCAATATCTTACAAAAATCATGATAATTGGATTTCTAAGTCGGCGTTTCCCAAGCGTTTTTATCTAACGCCCCCTTCAAACTGAAGTCAATCCTTGACGCCCCCCTTATTTGAACTGTAAATGGCATTCATGAAGTGTAATTTATTGATACTGTAATCAGTGTGCGGTAGTTTAAAATGAAGGTTTTATCTGATGTACTTCAGCACATGGCATGTTTTCTAAACAATTTCTACGTGTCATAGTGGGTATAGGACATAGTTTATAATGAGTAGTATTACAGTTCGGAAAATAGCCAGATTTTTTTACTTTATTTTTCTTTTGTTGACCCCCTCCCGCCTCTCAATAGGGCTTGCGTCTCGCAAGCTAGGGTGAGCCCATAGTTTGGGAAACGCTGCTGTAGGTGCTTTTATAGCACTTTATAGCACTTGTAGGTGAACGTTTTGCTTATAAATTATGATTATGTAATATTCAGAAAAACCAATAGCAATAACATTGTTCAAATTAGTGGTGTGTGTGTGTGTATATATATATATATACGTATATATAATAATAATAATTAACATTTGAACAGCAGATGGCTTTTTAATTAATTTGATTTGAGAAGCTAAAATTAGCCTTACAGAATTTCCATCAAAATTAATGTACTCTATATACGCCATACGGAGAAGTGTATACATAATTAACAACATTTGCTCGTGTGTAACTATTTATTTATATTGGGTGCCTAACACACGTGTGGATACTTTTTATATACTGTATTAAGATTTAAGTAACTTCTATACGAAATGAGTCAAGGACGCTTTTGTTTCAGATACAATTTTTTTTAACAATTTTAAAGAAAACGAGTTTGGTAATTGTGTTTTTATTTTTTTTCATCGTGTGGAAGTTTAAAACACCATTAATAAATAGGGTCATTATTATTATTATTATAAAGTAGTTCGTAAGAAATGTATTATCGCATCTTTTGTCTCTTCATCAAACGTAATCTCTCTCTCTCTCTCTCTCTTCTTTTATTTATTTTTCACTTTGGGTTAAAGATAAAAAGGTAATGAAAGCTTTGAAAATTAAGTTATTTGAGAGTATTTTATCTTGTATTGAATTTAATGTCGAAGGCTTTAAAATACGTTTCTAGTTCATTGATGGATTTATCGAGTATCGTGTTTTTAAACTTATTTTATCGCCCTTGACTTCGATCCAAAGTTCCGATGGTAGTTTGTCTGGAACTAATTTTTCTCAGGCAAAAAGTGACCATCCCCGATCACCCGCTGACCACGCCCCTCCCTCTAGTCATTTATTATCACTTTCCCGCAACCCCTTTCTCACTGACTCTGGCCCTTCAAGGGTGTCTGGGTCAATTTGGCATCGTCGGTTAATACATTAAAGAGGAATGGTTTCCATCCATTTTGTAAACAAAATCATCAACGTGATTGATAATTTTGGAAGTTTAACATTATTATTCAGTAAATAGTTAACTTCATAAATTATTTAACAAATAATTAAAATTAATTGCTTTCTCCAAATATTTTTTATCTCCATTTTGAAGCCATTAAATTATTAATTTTATATAAGAGAGCAATTATTATTATTTATTATTAATATTATTATTATCATTATTATTATTATTATTATTATTACTACTACTACTACTATTATGAGTTTGGTATTTATTAACCTTGGACTTACTGCACCCAAATCGACCTCAGAAAGATTAGTTGGTGATTAGACACACACAAACACACACACACACACACACACACACACACACACACACACACACGTTGAATAGGATTTATCTCGAATTAAGAACGGGGAGGAGAGAAAAGTAAACTTTACGAGGAAGGATGATAATGAAAAATGGGGAGAAAGTAAACATCGAGTAAAAATATAAAGTCACACGTCAGTCGACATTCCTCGTGCTTAAAAGGTTTAAAAGTGTCCCCCAAAGAATGATGAAAGAAGGAAATTGGACAAAAGAAAAATGGATTATAAAATCACACTTTTTTTTTTTTTTAATTATTATATTTTATATTATTTTACCTTAATTATCACTCTCCTTGGGTTTCGGGAACGATACCAATACCATTTCTAGTTTCGAATTATTTTTAACCTTATATTTATTTTAACTCAATTTGTGGTTCGCTCGTGGGAAAAAAAAAAAAAAAAAAAAATATATATATATATATCGTAAATATATAGGGTGAACCAAATGTAGGTGGACAGTAAATGATAACGTTTATTTTGAGAATACATATTTAATTTTTTTGTATACTATAATACAAAATAAAATTTAAATAAATTTAGTTATAATTTAATATAATATAACACAAACACCATAGTTATAATGAACACCATAGTTATAATATATATAACACAAACCGTATTCAACCTACTGCCACCTACTTTGGTTCACCGTTTATATATAAACATATATATATATATATATATATATATATATATATATATATATATTTTTTTTTTTTAATTAAATTATAGGTAATTAAGTATTTTATTCGTATTATTTTAGTTAAAGATATATTTATAGGTAATATATTGTTAGTTAATGGGCCTTAGTTTGGAACTTACTGTTGGGCCATGTACTTAGTGGCTTCTTCCGCAATAACGGCAATCCTCGATATGTTTTGGCCTTTATTTTTGTCTTGTGAGATGCCGCCATGTACCATGCTGGTTTCCCTGGCGACAGTTGAGCCTCTGACCACGACAACAAAAAAAAATATTGAAAGCGCGTAACTTAATATTCTGTAGTTTCTAATAACTTTCGAAAAAATAATAGGAATGTATTTATTAAGTTATGCTTTCGGGAGTTAAAATGGAAGAAGCATTCGAGTTAATACCTCGTACTAAGCTGAATATAACTAAACAAAAGCAGATTTTATTTGGATTACCCGAAGATCAGGGACCCCAGCCTTCTTTAATTAGCCTTATAAGGCTAACTAACGAAATATCACGACTTAACCTAACAAATCGTTAGGTCAACTGTACGCCCTTGACGATTGGTTAGGTTAAATCGTGATATTTCGTTAGTTAGCCTTGTAAGGCTAGCTAACGAAGGCTGGGGGCCCTGATCTTCAGGTGATCCTTTTATTTTAAAAGAAATATCAGCAACTAAGCTTCGTACGCATTGTATCACAAATGAACATATGATACAAAAGATGAAGTTTCTCGAAAGTTAACTATTAATCACGCATTTAATAAAGTTAGGGCTTAATTTGTCCATTCGTTTCCTGGAGAAAACGCAGTTGTGTTCACCACATTGTTTTTTTGTACTATTTTGTTTTACAATTAAATGTTTATAAAGGGACTAAATACGGAAATAAACCAGTTGCCAGAGTTCATATGATATAATAACTTAGTCAGGAGGGCCAGAAATTGACACACAGGGCTCAGGCCAGACTGAAGCGGCCTACTGTACTAATTCTCGAATTATTATTATTTCCCACCACCATCTGGAATCGAATCCCTGACCTCAGCCGCTTCACTTCGCTTACAGGGAATCAGTGTTATTATGAGGTCATCCCATAAGTAATGTCGTTTTTTACGATAGATTAAGTTTAAACTAGTCCTACTCGGTTTAAGTATAAATTTTCCGAAGGTTATATCTAAGAGAAGATCTATCGTGTTTCGCTACATACTTTACGGACCTTGACCAGTGAAGACGTGTGTTTTGCTTTATGTGAACCCCTCATAAACATGGCGGTATCAGAAGACCATATCAGGCATATAATGCTTTACGAGTTCAAAAAAGGGAATAGTGCTACTGAAGCAACGCGAAACATTCAGGACGTTTATGGCAACGATATTCTGCACTTGAGGAAATGTCAAAGATGGTTTCAAAAGTTTAGGAATGGTGACTGCTGTTTGACAGATGCAGCACGCTCTGGACGCCCTGCTGAGTTTGATGATGACTCGCTGTTAGCCGCACTTGAAGAAGAAGACTGTTCAACAACTGTCGAAGAATTGGCCCAGAAACTCAATTCATCCCCGTCCACCATCCATCGATATTTGCAACAACTCGGGAAAGTGCCTAAGTTAGGAAAATGGGTGCCACATGAATTGTCGGTCGACCATCTGAGGGTGCGGGTAAACATTAGCACAGCTCTTCATACCCGTGAACTCTAAGATCCGTTTTTGCACCGTTTAGTGACTGGTGATGAAAAGTGGATACTGTACCAGAATGTTAAGCGCCGTCGAGAGTGGGTTTGTGCCGGAGAACCAGCGACACCACAGCCAAAACCAAATCTTCACCCTCGGAAGATGTTGCTTAGTGTTTGGTGGGATAAAGGTGGTGTAATACACTTTGAAACCTTACCACACAACCAAACAATCACCGCTCAAGTCTACTGTCAACAACTGGATCGATTGAACACTGCACTAAAAGAAAAGAGACATTCTTTGGTTAATCGGAAAGGAATCTTGTTCCACCACGACAACGCACGTCCTCATACCGCTCGGATCACTTCTGCAAAAATTGAGGAGCTTGGGTGGGAAAAACTTCACATCCTCCATATTTTCCAGACCTTGCGCCTTCAGATTATCATCTCTTCAGGAGTCTGCAAAACTATCTTGACGAGAAACAGTATACTGTACTTCTTTAGATGACCTGCACACCAGTCTTTGTACGTTTTTTGCCTCAAAACCGCCTGAATTTTATAGACATGGCATTGAAAAGCTTGTAGGACGTTGGCAGAGTGTCATTGATTCCGATGGGAAATATATACTAGATTAAAAAGTTTCAGTTGAGTTTTTTTTTGTCCTTCAAATTCCAAAAATGATATTACTTATGGGATGACCTGATAGTTTATTACCCACTGAGCTACCGGTGCGGAGTTCATATAATGTTATTTTATGAAAGAAAATAGTATTGCCTATTATAATTAAAATATTCTATTTTCTGTGAATAGTAAAATTCTAAAGAAAATGAAAACATTGAAGGGGTGACTTACTGCTGTTATAAATTGCTGGTTCAATTTCATCAAATCGTTGATTCACTGCTGTGGTTGCTTCTTCTACCATTTTGCCCATATCCCGAAATGAAATATGGGGCATGGTCACACGAGGCCCTATAATAATTAACAAATAGTTAAGTTAAATATTATCATAGCAAGAAAATATAAATAAAGTTATTTAATAAGAAATTGCACAATATACAGTTCATGTTTCTCTTAGGTTATAAATAGTCATATATATATATATATATATATATATATATATATATATATATATATATATATATATATATATATATATATATATATATATATATATATATATATATATATATTAAAACAAAACAGTCATTATTAGCATATTACAAGGCGCAAAACAGTATAACATTATAATACTGTATATGGCAGAATTTCACAAAAACTGTGTTATATCAATTGAAGGTTATATTTGCTTGGAATACAAGTTGGCTTTAATTAACATAAGAAGTTAGAAATAAGCACACAGTAAAATTAATTTATTATTATGTGAACAAATTCAGAAAGAATATTTAAACAATATATTTTCCTACTAAACACGTAAATTGAGTGTTTTGTGGTAATCTTGAGAGAGAAACGTGTCTCAGATCAAAATTTAAACAGCAAAATTTAATTTACAGAACAGCAGTGATGGCACTGTACAGTACACAAATAACATGTATAATTATGCAGTGATCGTATTATTATTATTATTATTATTATTATTATTATTATTATTATTATTATTATAGTATTAAAATGTAATTTTACATTACAGTAGTATAAATGGTTATTTTTAATGAGTATCATTTCCAAATTAAATATAATTTAACTACCTACCACTGTATTTATTAATTAATTAATTAATTAGTAATGGGTTATATATATATATATAATTTTTCATATATATATAATGATTCCAAGGCCTTTCATGTATTCAGAAGTACACCTCTCTGAGTAGGTGTACTTCTGAATACACGAAAGACCTTGGAATAATTTTTCTTTTTCCCTGTGGGTTTGCATCATTCATTCATTTATTTCACGTGTTTAATTGTGAAATTCATCATGAGGTAGAGGTGAGGTGGAGAGCAAAAGAAACCAACTCTCTACTTCAGCAGGCCAACTCGAGAGGAGGGGCGACAAGCTTGACCTTCGTGACATGAGCAATTTTCGCACAAAACATTTGAAAGGTTGAAAGATATAAATTTTAACTGGTTATATATATATATATATATATATATATATATATATATATATATATATATTTTATTTTATTTTATTTTTTTTCTAAATAAACATTGGATTAATCATAATTAATACTTTAATGCTATATTCAGTCACTCAAAAATAAATATTTACTAAAAATTATATTAAAAATTGTATTTGACTTTTAAATCCTTGAACTTATTGCCATTGCAATGACGAAAAAAGGACCATGTATCCGTTTGTGGATCGAAATCTAATATATATACACACACGCACACACACACACCTTTCAGCCTTTCAAATATTCCGTGCGATGATTCCTCATTTCACGAAGGTCAAGCTTGTCGCCCTTCCTCTCAAGTTGGCCTGGTGAAGTAGGGAGTTGGTTTCTTGTACTCTCCACCTCACATAGCCAGGTACCCCCGGCTCATCTGGGATTGTTCTGAGCCAGGCATCTTATCTTTTGAAGACGTCCACCGCAACGCCACGCGTGTTTCTTAGTTCCTTGGTCAGTTAATTAAACAGTCTTGGTTCTCTCACAATAAATAAATAAATAAATAAATAAAAATATATATATATAGCCTATATATATAGTGGTTGGTTCTGAAGGAACCAGACTGTAAGGAATTTAAATTGAAATTGATGCTGAAAATGTTCAACATGAAGTGAGAATTTTGTCCTTTCGTCGCGTTTAAGCCGAACAGAGAAACTTCTTTATTTCCTGAATTTCTCTCGTAAATGTTTATCGAACATTAATTTTAATTTCGAAATAGGAAGGAATTATCGTTTATATGTTTTCAAAGTTCATTTCCTTTCCCAATTCTCATTTCTGAAACGTAAACTATCCTTTTGGCAATGATTAGAATCCTAATATTTGGGGTTGTTTAATCTCCTGACTATCTACGGGTTGTTACATTATCTGAAAACGGAGGACGGTCCCCCATACAACGACTGAATAGGGAGAACGTCGCTTAACCGTTTAACCTTACTGATCTAACGGGGAGTGGTGTTAAGACGTGGCCAAGGTATGAAATTTTTTTTTTATTCTTGGTACTTCAGTATTGGCGCACGACACGGCATTGTCTGCACATTCCTTACAAATCTTAATTGTTTTTAATATATATATATATAATATATATATATAAAGACGGTCAAGGAAAACATGGATTAAAAATTCTACTTTGTCAGAGACGCAATTATTTATTCTATTAATACCTAGTATACGGTCGAATTTAATATAATATTAGGGTATCAAGTACCACAGAAATTGCAAAACTAATATATATATATATATATATATATATATATATATATATATATATATATATATATATATACAATGTATATTAAGCTCTGAATAATATGCAGACGAAAATGTACACGTCCTTCGGTAACCTTTCATTTTATTCACACGATCACGCTCCATTTTACCAATGAAAAGTAGGTTTTCAATCCGACAATAGATAATCCAATAGGCTTTGAAAATACTTGACAAATTACGTCATATTGAAATTTTAATTTATCTGTTTATTTATTATTTATTTTCATTGTATTTTCGTATCGGTGGAATTACTTATATAGTTATGTAATGGTCATTATATTAATATTACATTCTTCTTTTGATTTTGAAAAGAAAAATGACTGCAAGGGCTTTCGTGTATTCAACAGTACGCCTCGTCAGGGAATGACGAAGTGTACTATTGAATACACGAAAGGCCTTGAAATTGTTTTTTCTTGTGGGTTTGCATCATATATATATAGAATTTTTTCCTTGTCGGTTGCATCATATATACATATATATATATAATATATATATATATATATATGGAATTTTTTCCTTGTGGTTTTCATTTATATATATATATAAATGCAAACCCACAAGGAAAATAAAAATAATTCAAGGCCTTTCATGTATTCAGAAGTACACCTCGTCAGGTAATTCCCTGACAAGGTGTACTTCTAAATACATGAAAAGCCTTGGAATTATTTTTCCTTTCCTTGTGGGTTTGCATCATTCATTCATTTCACGTGTTTAATTGTGAAATTCATCCCATACCTTATGAACCTTGTTGTTTCGTGCGTTGGTCTCTCTTCACACGGAGGTCAAGCTGGTGGCCCCACCTCTAGGTCTGGCTTGGTGGAGGAGCGAGTTGCTTTCTTGCGCTCTCCACCGGACATAGCCAGGCACGCCCGGCTCATCTGGTACCGTCCTGAGCCAGGCATCCAGTCTTCTCTTGAAGACTTCAATTTTGACCCCCGTTACATTTCTGAGGTCCTTTGGAAGCTGGTTGAAAAGTCTTGGCCCCCTGACAACCAAGCTATTTTCCTTCAGAGTTGAGGAGGTCCCTTGTTGGGCCTTTAATTTGGGAACACTACACATTCTACCTTTCCTATTTTCCAGTGTTGTTTGAATGGTAATTGGGTTTAGTTTTAGGTTTGCTACCAGTTTTTCGATCATTTTCCATATGTAGATTATGGTGTTCCTCTCTCTTCTTCTTTCCAGGGAGTACAGATTTAGTTTACGTAGTCTTTCCCAGTAGTTGAGTTCTTTGCAGCCATCAATTTTGGCTGTGAAATGCCTTTGCGTTTCTTCTAGTTTATTAGTTTCTTCCTTTTTATATGGGGACGTCAAAACTGAGCAGTATTCAAGTTTTGGTATAATCATTGTTTTTAGCAGGGGAATCATTACTGTCCTGTCTCTTCTCTTGAACGTTCTTAGTACCTGTCCGGCGACTCTTTTGCTTTATTTATCGCTATTTGATTTTGTGTTTCGAATTTCGCATCATCTGTCATTATTATCCCGAGATCGATCCTTTCGTGCTTCTCTGAATTTCCTGTCTATCTGGAGCATAATACGCAGTCTGTTTAAGTTCTTCTTTTCTACCATATCTCAGGAGCTGAAATTTCTCGGTGTTAAATGACATGTTGTTGTCTTCTGACCATTTGTATATTTTGTTCGTGTCCCTCTGCAAGGCCTCCACGTCATGTACATCGCTGATTTTTCTGCTGATCTTTGTATCGTCTGCAAAGGATGTTACTATACTGTTGCTGTTTACTCCGCTGTCTATGTCTGTTGGCATGATAATGAACAGGAGTGGGGCCAGTACTGTCCCTCGTGGTACTGAGCTGCGTACTTCCGATTCTGATGATGATATATCTTGAATTTTGACGACCTGCAGACGTTCTCTGAGGAAATTGTAGATCCATTTTCCCACTTTGCCTGTTATTCCCATATATTTAATTTTATGTGCTATTATACCATGGTCACATTTGTCGAAAGCTTTAGCAAAATCTGTGTATATAACAACGTAGTTGTCATTGCCTTCCAATGCATCCAGGATATTGTTGTAGTGTTCTATTAGTTGTGATAGGCATGATCTACCTGATCGGAATCCATGCTGATTTTCGTTGAATCTTTCCCGTGTCTCCAGGAAGTCATAAATTTTTTCTCTAACTATTCTTTCAAATACTTTGGTGAGGTGGGACGTCAATGACACTGTTCTATAGTTCTTTGCTCGAGATCTGTCCCCTCCTTTATATATAGGGACAATGTTTGCTCTTTTCAAGATGCTCGGTATTTCCCCAGTGTCTAGGGATCTCCATATCCAGTATAAAGGTGTAGCTATTTCATTTTTACAGTTTTTAATCAATAATGCGTTCCAATTGTCCGGACCTGCAGCTGAATGTGGTTTCATTTGTCCTATAGCTCTCGGTACATCTTCTGGTGTAAAATCAAAGTCTATTATATACTCTCCTTGCAATTCCTCTTCAAAGAATGCATTTATGTCAGGTATCGCTTTATCACTTTTTGGGGTACTGAAAACTGATTCATATTGAGCTCTAAATGTATCAGATATTTCTTTTGGATCGTCGTTTAGTTCATTATTTCTCGTCCTTAAGGGCCCAATAGCGGATCACGTTTTTGTTTTCCTTTTTCCATAGCCATAGAAGTATTTTGGATTTTCCTTTATTGCTTCTACCACCTTTTCCTCTTCCCTCTCTGTATGGTCCTTAATCAGACTTGTATTTCCCTATCGATACCCTCCAGTTTTTCTTTTATTGTTTTCCTGTCATTATCTCCACAGTTCCCTAACTTCGCCTCCACTCTCTTTCTTTTGCGGAAAAGTCTTCTCTTTTGCCTTTCTAGCCAGCTCCTGTTTCCTTTTGGCTGTGATTTCGGAGCATATTTTTCTAAAATTCTCAGCGTTTTTTTCTTCCAAGGTTGTTAGCATTTCTTCAGTTGTTTTATTCTCGAAAATTGTTCTCCATTCTATTTGGGCCATGTGCGATCTGATTGCTTCCCAATTTATAGTCTTGGAGTTTAAGTTAAAGGCCCCGAATTTACTTCTTTCCTCAATATGTGTGTTGTCATTTAATGCTGTCGTCATATTTGTTGATATCTCGATTAAGTTGTGGTCTGAGATAATGGTTGGGATTATTTTTATATCAGCAATCAAGTTCGTGTTATTCATTAATACCAGATCCAGGCAGTTATTTTTTCTGGTATTTTCTGTTATCTCCTGTGTCAGCATAAACTCATTTGTGAGAGCCATCAACATTTTTGCTTGCTCCTGGTCTTCTCTTGTAGCCCCCTTGTCCTGGTGAATATATATTTCCTATCCACCTTTTTGTATTTTATAAATGGGAAGTTAAAGTCTCCGCAGATCATTATATTGGGGGATGGATGGTTTATGGCCTTTATTAGCTTTCTGATGTCATCAATGACCTCTGAGAATTTTTCGGTTCGGGTGCTTGGAGGTCTATGGATGACTATTACTATCACGTGATGACTATTACTATCACGTAATATATATATATATATATATATATATATATATATATATATATATATATATATACGTATATATATATATATATAATGTGTGTGTGTGTGGATGGAGATCGGAAGAGAGCAACTTGCTACCCCACCAGGTCAGGCCTAGAGGTGGGGCCACCAGCTTGACCTTCGTGTGAAGAAAGACCAACGCACAGAACTGCTACGAGGTTACGAGGTATATACTGTACATATTCTGTATACAGTATACTGTACAGTACACACGTGAAGCGTATTATCGTATTTAAGCTATGAAGTTGTTGCAGTAAAGCTGTAGATCTATAATGAGGTGTTTATGACTACCTCTGCATACTTGAACTCGGCCGCCGAGATGACACTATACTGAATTTTAAACTTGCACTTTCATGCTGGAACATTATAAAATTCATCAGCACCTTTTACTTTCTCAACCAGCTCCAAATTCGTCCTTTCACTCGCAAAGGGACCCGTCTCTTGTGATTTGTTTTTAAACCTGAGTGATATTTTCAAGTAAAATAGTAGCTTGAATACACAATCGTAAGCTCTCTCTCTCTCTCTCTCTCTCTCTCTCTCTCTCTCTCTCTCTCTCTCTCTCTCTCTCTCTCTCTCTCTCTCTCTCTCTCTCTATATATATATATATATATATATATATATATATATATATATATATATATATATTAGGGAGATATCTGTATAAATAATGACTGTTTTGAAGAGCGTACAACTAAAATATATGCAAGATGTACAGTAAAGAATTTTACATTAAATTGAAATCTCGAAGCAGTAAAGATAATACGTATCGTAACAATAAAACATCGGATACGTTTTGAATTTTTTGCAAAAGTTTTCCATCAGATTAGTGGTGGTGGGTGTCGGTGTAGTGTGTGAGGAGTAAAACAAATGTAGAAACAGATTTCAGTGTGATTTCCCACGATAAATTTCACTTTTTTCACGTGAGGTTTATACGGTTTATATGGAATTTAAGTTATTTGTAAATTTTATCTTGTTTTTTAGAGAAATCGAGAGTTGCAAAAACTGCTTATCACTAATTTTCTCCGGAGTGAAAACGATGTTTGATCACTTTTAATTTTTTTGTGAAAGGAAATGAACCCCATTATAAGTCGTTTTGCTTCCTCTGGTCGCGCTTTAATGACGTTTAACTAATTTTCTCTTTCTCTCTCTCTCTCTACACACACACACACACACACACACCATGCATTCATTCATTCACTTACACGATCCAGACAAAATAAAGATTAAACATAATGAGAAATAAAAGATAATAGATTTCTGAAGAATAAACTAGAGTTAATTTTAACATTCTCGACTGTGGGTGAGAAAATAACAGAATGTTAAGAGTTTACATCCGCAAGCAAAGACACATTCTATTTGCTATTAACGAAAACGTTTTTGGTCATGTTCACTAAATACTTGAAATTAAACAATGGAAAAAGGTTAACTGAAAAGAAGGTAATCATTCTTTGCGAGAACTTTTGTTCGATTTATTTATATAATATACTATTTGGAAGGCCGAATTTAAGGGGACGTACCGGTACAAGGCATTCGGACCAAATTTGTTCTGCATTAAAATTCCAATAACTTTGAGCCTTATATGGTATTACTGCCGTCGGTATAACGTCTAAACTAGAGATTAATGATGCTCGTCACACCTCAAATAATTCCACGCATTGCAAAGAGAAGACAACTCTACGAAGGAACAAAATACAGGAACAGTTAAATGTACAAAATAAGGAACTGTAATGGAAACTTCTCCATGATGAAGCCAAGAAGCCATTTGTGACGTACTGATCCTGAGTTAATTGGCTGTAATGAATAATACAGGACGTTGTTTACGCCACTCCTTCATGCATATATATTACTGTAAAATAGCGGAAAAACAAAAATTTAAATTTCTTTCAGCGTAAAAGGAAAAGCTTTAAATAGTCTCTCTCTCTCTCTCTCTCTCTCTCTCTCTCTCTCTCTCTCTCTCTCTCTCTCTCTATATATATATATATATATATATATATATATATCACAGGGCGTCCCAAAAAAATGTATACACACTTTAAATAATTATAAAGGCAGTGTTTATTAAAATACATTTCATTTTCAAAATGTAATAGAATCTACAGACATTATTTAATTGTTTTGTCAACGCCTGTTTTCAAACTGACGTCCGTTCTGGTCCAGGCACTGCTGATAACGCGAAGCAATGGAATCGCAAACATCACGAAACATTTCGTTTGGTATTTGTGTGCATTCTCGTTCAATGGCTGCTCTCAATTCAGCGACTGTTGCAGGTTTTTAGCGTAGACTTTGTCTTTTAAGTATCCCCATAAAAAAAAGTCTAGTGGTGTGAGGTCTGGTGAACGCGGAGGGTATTCTACGAAACCCCTTCGTCCAATCCACATCCACATCGTGCCAAGTACCACTCGCAATACTCCACTCTTCGTCCGGATCATCTTCATTAATAGCATGGACTAATCTTGGAATGTAACTTTTCCATTGACAGCGCTTCAAAATGCGTTGGACAGACGATTCTGAAATTCCTACCTCACGACTCGCTTGCCGCACAGATTTTCTTGGACTTTGGTGATACGTTTCCAGTACTCTTTCTTGCTTTGTGGGGCTTGTCGATGTTCGTGGTCTTCCGGAACGCTTCTTGTGGACATTCTGAACAGTTCCATCGGCTTCAAACTTATCTCTAATTCGAGTGATGGTAAGTCGCGTTGGTGGATCTGTTTGAAACTCCCTCCTAAACTGTCTTTGCACTTCAACTGCGTTTTCACACTTCCAGTAGCATTTTAGAATGAATTTCCTTTGTTCAAAGCTTAGTCTGACTGCCATTATTAATTCTAATGGGTTTAACTTGGAAAGAAAGAAACATCAATTGAGCTATCAGCTGTTAAAGTGTGTATACATTTTTTTGGACGCCCTGTATATGACGTTTTTATTTTGGGTTTAAACGAAAATGGACCACTGAAAAACACGTTTTAAAAAAAAAAAATTGCTCAAAAATATTAACCTAAAAACTGATTAAATAATGCCCCCCCCCCCAAATGTCCTTTCCTTTCATTGGATCCTAATTATGAAGAGTAATTTATTGTAATTAATTTTTAATAGAAATTTCCAAGACCTTTAAAATTATATTAAAATGTAATTTAATTAAATACCTAATAAAATACTAACTTCAAAAGCATCAAATAATAGAGAGAACTTTCTTTAAATATATTAACTCGAGTTGATGATGATGATTAAAAGTAATTAACTGGTTTACATTTTAATATTAATTACGCATCAGTAAGCATTTTAATATTGGGTCAATAACATCTTATCGACTTGATATAAAATCCAGAAGTTATTGTCAATTAGATTATGTTAGGTTAGCATACTTTAGATAATAGATTACGCTTGGTTAGGTTAGGTTTTAGAGTGTCGATGTTGTGTCTTGTCAACCAAATGGGTATAGGTCCTTTAATATAGCCTTTTATGGTATATTTGGAGGTTTGAATGTGGTTTACTTTCCGGTCCCTGATTACTCCTAACTTAAAAATGTAGAAGAGTGGGAAGTATTAAATATCCTCTCGTGGCGGGGGGGGGGGGGAGTCACCCAAAGACGGAACGCGATCCGAATCTTGAGGAGGAGTAAACCCGTACTCTGATTATAGGTTTTACTTTAAAATTTAGGCAGTTTGAAATCTCGTAGGAATGCAAATCAAACTTTATCTATTCTTTTAGTAAAGTTTAAATTCAGTTTTAGTTCGGGAGATTAAAATTAATGACTTTAAGTTGATTTCGGTAAAATAACGTCGGCCACATTACGAAAACACTCCCCAAAAGAGAAAAGTGTGGGTAGCGGATCTTGGTAGAGTTACATAAATGGTGGTATGGCGTCTGCGCCGAAATATGTTCATTTTCTGTCACTTTGTTTGGGTCAAACTGTATCTTTCGATTGCGTAAAGTTCTTTTTTTTTTTAGGCTCTGTAAATCTACCTAAGAGTGCAACTAACCTAACCTAACCTAACTTTAATGATACAGAAGTAAAACGACGTCTATTTCATTTGAGCCACAATGAAACGATTTTAAACGAACGTATTTTGGTTCATAAGTTAAATTTTGGCGCAAACGGTATAGCCCGAAGATCTCTGCATTATAAAGCCCAAACCTAACATTCATTAATGTAAATTGTTTTATAATTATCATCACACGCATTCTTCATATTTTTCTTTGTTCTTATAAAATTTATTAAGCATTTTATTGGTTACATTCTTATCTGCATTTTTTAGTTGAAATATTAAAGGAGCTGAAAGTATAGTTTATGCTGTATCTTCCACGTTCAAGTTTAATTAAAAGAAAATCTATATTTTGTACAGGGTGTCCACAGTGTCTTGTCATCCCAGTAAAATACTAACTGATTTGGATCATCCGAAGATCAGGCCCCCCCCCCCCGTGTATTCTTGTTTTTCGTTTTACAGTACCAAATATAATAATAAATTAAATTGAATGCCCGGTTAGGTCAACTGTACGCCCTTGACGATTGGTTCGGTTAAGTCGTGATATTTTCGTTAGTTTTAACGAAGATATCATTTGGTAATTGAGGCTGGGGGCCCTGATCTTCGGGTGATCCACTGATTTTCGTTTTTCTTTCAGACTCACTTGAAATGTGTGATAGTAGCAACTATACGATTGAACAACGCATATTAGTTAGTACCTGGGTCCATGAACGATCACGCGATAGCAAAACCATTGAAAATATTCGTGCAGACTTATAGGACTGATTCAATGGTGCAGCTCCTCCAAAAAGGAGCTGCACGATTGAATCGGTCCTGGAAGCTGCACGAATATTTTTGCTGGTTACGTGGTCGCTCATGGACCCAGCTACTAGCCAATATGCTTTGTTCACATTTAAGTAGGTCTGAAAGAAAAACGAAAATCAGTTAGTATTTTACTGGGGTGACAAGACATTGTGGACACCCTGTATGTTAAAACTATACGTACAGAATTTTTTTTTGCAACGTATAACATTGATTTTCTGTGTAAATTAATTTTCTATTGCATAGGAAAAAAAAAACCAGAATTTTACAAAAATAAATAGCGAACAAAAAAAAATTATTTTTTTTTGGTAACATTAGCCTCATGCCTCACTCACCTGAAGGTATCGGTTCGATATCGACTGGTGTCGGGAACCCCGAAGTCCCTAGGGGTATCTGCCCAACGGATCTCTCTCTCCTAATGGCGGGTCGTAGATTTCGTAAGCGTAGAAGTCCTCATCTTTCAGTGGCTTCAAGATGTCTTCATCGGCGTCATTGATTTCGAACCCCAAACTGAGGAACGCCAATAAAGTTGCGAAGAGACAAAGTCTAAAAGGAAGAAAAGCAAAACTTCCTTAAAAACTACAAAAAGGGCTTCGTTATCAGGAATCTATCTATCTATCTATATTATCCCTCTACTTGTGGGCCAGATAAGCACTTGTATAATTTAAAATTTCTGAATCATCCTGATTTCAATTCAGTCCTGAAATTATTGCGCCAAATCACAATGCAAATTTATCAGTTTGTACATTAAAAAATTACGCCAAACAAAATGTGAAATTTATAAGTTTGAGAATTAATAATTTTTTTCGATAATTATTTATTATTGGAATTATTTTTGTTTCGTAAGAAACATCATGACACATAATATAATACATAATATAATAGTCTTGTTACCCGTTTTTTTTTACACAATTACGTCATTGGAGTATTTATTGTGGCATTTTTTTATAGATTTTATTTTTTTGTAAATTTCTTTGTTGCATAAATGTACTTAGTAACACACACACACACACACACAACATACATACATGCATACACACATACATACACACATACATATATATATATATATATATATATATATATATATATATATAACGGTAGCCCTGTTCAAAAATCAACTTTTTCTTATTTTCATAGGTTTCTGTACTTTTTCCCATGCTTTTTGACCTGAAAAGGCCGAAAATCACAACCATTTTGACCTAGGTTGTTGGGAAGCATTGCCGCATGGAGCTTTAAGTTTTCTGCCTTGAAATCGGCCAAAAGCACCAGTTCCGGGGTCCCTTGAATCATGTTTTGCACTATAACTTTTTATCTAAACAAGATAGAGCAACAAAATAGGCACCAAATTAAAGTGTTTTTAATCCTCTTTCTAACTTATACAATTATGATAGTCTTGGAACAAGAAATGGCACATTGGCAGAGCTGGGCAGTATTTAAATACATTTGTATTTAAATACGTATTTAAATACATTTGTGTATTTAGAACTGTATTTATAAATACATTGTTTTTCATGTATTTAAATATAGTATTTAAATACTTTAATGAGTATTTAAATACAATGTATTTAAATACTCAAAATATAGAATGTAAATACTTTTACTGGTTTAATACACGTCCTGTACTAGCACAGTACGACGCGTCGACAGTGTAGTACAGCATCGTTCATGTTTCAACGTGTCAGTTCAATCAGTTGTGTGCCACTCTTAGTCGAAAGCGGTTGATTTCTTTATCGTGTGCGTGTCATGGCTTCAACAAGCAAATCCGGTGAATCAAACAGTGATATATCTGCAGATAACAATTTAGTGCACCCTCTGTTTGATGGAAAATACTTTAAAATTAAATCTAAAGACGGTAATAAGGTAAAGTGCACCTGCTTGCTGTGTAAACACGAAGTCTCTGCTGCAAGCAATGCTACAACGAATCTGTACACTCATCTGAAGGTAAGTGTTTTTTTAGACATCAAAAAAATCTTGAAATTGACTGAATAATCGTACAAAACGGCTCTGCCTTAAGTGGGCCTGTGTAACTAACTCGTTGCAATCAATCCAATTTGCGATGGAAAATTCATTGATGAAAAAGCTTTTAAAATCGTCTGATCTATCGAGTGGTGTATTTATTTCGAAATTCACCGTGTCCCCTAAAGTAGAAATTTATCAAAACATGAATTAGTGAATGCATATGTTAAAATTTGTATGTATTTAAAATGTATTTACAAATGTATTTAAATACAATTGATGTATTTTGTATTTAGTATCTAAATACATTCGTAAAATGTATTTAGTATTTAGTATTTAAATACATTTCTCCCATGTATTTAGTATTTAGTATTTAAATACATTCAATGTATTTATTGCCCAGCTCTGCACATTGGTACATACAAAGATTTCAGAAATATCACAAAATTCGTTTTCTCACACTCAAGGCAGACAAGGCGCCTTATTCATGACACAAATTTGAGATTAACATTTTGTCACAAGTCTAATCGATCAAGAAGTGAAAGCATTACATGATGATTAATTTCATAATGACATTTACACAGTCAGTTGTTGAGAGTTTGTTTCTTGAAGCTGTCAAAGCGGCGTCTGTTGAACTCCACAGCTTGAAGGAGATAGTCCCTTTGCTTGGCATCTGTTGTTATGACATTTGCAAAGTCGCTCATCATCTTGACACCACGTTCAGCAATGTCATTCACCGCTTTCAGATTCTTAACATAGTCCAACGCTTTTCTGTAGTCCTCATTCTGTGGCCAAGACGTGACAGGTTCCAGAAGCCACTCGGATCCAATGTTCAGTGTGTCCAGCAGGAAATGTGATTCTGGGCCAATGAGATCAACCAGGGTGGTCTTAGCTGTGACTCTCTGGAATAGAGGCTTTCCTGTTCTGAAGCTGTCTGGCTTCTCAGTGGCATGTAACTGGGCAGCAATGTCGTGCTTCAATGTGTCACTCAATCTACTGCTGAACAGGGCAAATGGCACGACTTCCTGCGTCAGGTACCATTTGTGGTTTTCCATCTTATTAAGTACTGCATCAGCAAGCTCTGGGTCAGTTTTCTTGTACTTCAACATGTCCTGGATTAGACTTAGATCATTCACGGGAGCATCTGCAGCAGACATTGACATCATCCATACAGGAGTGTAGAACAGCGCAAGGAAGGTGTTGAGTCTTTCCAGCTTTGATACAGTGTCTTCGTCGTACTCAAGTTGATCTGCAAACATCAGCATTTTCATGGAGTACAGGTTTCTGGCCATCCATCTGGCCTGATGAATGGCGCCTGGTCGACTCCAGTGAATACCTCGAGGAGGCGTTCCTCCAAGAACAATGACTGTCAGTTCAGCCATTTCCCTGTAGTCGGCTCTTGGAAGCCTTTCTGCTGTTAGAATGTCTTGGAGTATTTCTTCACTGTTCTTCTTCTTTTCCTTCAGCCATTTGCTGTTGATAGCGAGCATCTTTGGGTTTTCCTTGGACAAGTCCGTCCAAACATCCTTCAGATGCTCAAACCAGGGATTATCTGGCCCCTTCACCTTCCCAAACAGCTTCTCCCAAACTGCTCCTACTAGGATTTCCAGGATGTGATGTCGACAGGCCAGATAAAACACCTTTTTGTTCAGCATTTTCTCTAGCAGTTTGGCAGCTCCTCTGTGAACTCCACTGTTACTGGATGTAGTGTCAAAAACAAGGGCAGTAACATTATCCGTAAGTTCCCATGTCCAGTAAATCCATTGAAGCCTCAGCCTGAGCTGTGCCAGAAGAATTGTCGATGACAGGTACTCCCAATAACTTTCCTTCAGTGTATGAAGGTGGACCAGACACTAGCACAGCTAAAGTCTCTGAGGTACTTCCAGGTTCACTGCCCAAGACATCTTTGAGCAACTTTCCATCCCAGTGTAAGGCAGCGTACTGTGGGGGGTTTTCACAAAACTTGGACATGTGACTCTGGCTGATATTATACCTGGACAGCATTCTGTTGCGACGTGTTGTTGAGGTTGAGATGACGAAGTTATCCAGATCAGCCCCTCCAGCTTTCAAGGTGGCAGAAACCATGGCAGTAACTTGACTGTCTGATAAACCAAGACGATCAGCTGTATTGCAGATGACATCACATTCCATGACCTTCCTTGGAAACGTCAAAGTCACACTAGTCACAGTGTCTTGATGGTGAGAACATCCAGGACGAGGCTGATGGTAATCCATGTCCTCTGTGTTAGCGTCGTTGTCAGTTGAGTCACCCCAGGTAATGTCATCCACATGAACAACTGCCTCTTGTTCTGCTGCAGCTGTAAAATAGTACAACATGTTAAGACAGTAATTGTTAAGTACATGCTAAATATCGCAATGGAGTAAAACTTAAAACTTTTTGTAACGTTCAAAGTAATTAGTTTTACCTTGTTCTTGTCTATGCTGCAGTCTTTCATTCCTCGCTGTTTGCTGCAGAGATCTTCTCTCAAAAATCTTGTCATGACCAGACATATGACCTTTCCTCTCAGTCTTTTGGTCTTCGTAGAACCTGATATCCTCATCTTTCTTCTCTCTGGATAACAGTCTGTTGTTCTGTATTTCCTGGATTGCATCTGGAGCTCCTATATCGAACAGGCTGTCTAATTCCAGCACAAATGCTCCTCTTTTTCCTCCAGGGTTACTTGCTCTTCCTTTGCTTTTCACCAGAGCACGATGTTTCTCATGTAGTTTCATGAAGAGCTTCATTGCGTTGTACTTGGTCATTGTCTTGATCCTAGCCATCTGCCAGAATGGGATGATAGATTCAACTGTTTCATATGCAAGGTCTTGAACCATGGGCCTCCCTTGCATTTTCCGGTAAATTCTGAAGATTAAGGAAATACTGGAACGCCTCTCTGTTGGTGGGAAGCTGGGAACCACTGATAAAAGCTGAAGGGTATCCAACCAGGAAAGTTTCAGTGAGAGATCTGGTAGATGGCCCAGTTGACACCTGCCTGTGGACAGTACGTGGAGGTTCTGAGATATCAACTGTGCGCCCACGGAGCTCCCTCAGCTCCTTCCTTAATGCCATTGTGAAGTTGTAACTTGTAGATGGTTGTCTAGATTCTGATTGAGTTTCTGTTGTTTCCTGAAAATGATAGATAATAATAATTATTATTATTATTATTATTAATTATTATTTATTTATTATTATTATTATTATTATTATTTATTAATTTTATGCTCTTTCATTTGATACCTAATTTGTTGCTCTATCTTGTTTAGATCAAAAGTTAAAGTGCAAAACATAATTCAAGGGACCCCAGAATTGGCGCTTTGGCCGATTTCAAGGCAGAAAATTTAAAGCTCCATGCGGCAATGCTTCCCAACATCCTAGGTCAAAATAGTTGTGATTTTCGGCTTTTTCAGGTCAAAAGGCATGGGAAAATGTACAGAAACCTATGAAAATAAGAAAAAGTTGATTTTTGAACAGGCCTAAATTGTAACGGGTGTGCCATAAAAAAGGGTACATTTTAAAAAGGCTATAAAATCAACATTTTTCATTTAATTTAAATAAAACTTCTATACAATAAAACATATGTATTTATCTATATGCAAACAAGTTTTCAGACTGAAATATCAAATAATTCAAATTCTATCAACATTTAACGAAAGAGGATGATTTTTCTACTTAACATGCAAAAACTATTAAACTTTTTTAATATTTTTTTATAAAAATAATTTTTAACGTAAAATTTATCTGAAATTATTAAAAACATTGTTCGAAATGCTTTCCTTCCATTTCAATAATTTTTTTTATTCTTGGCCGGAGTATGGGAGAACTTAGCAGAGCGAGTCTACAGGACTAGGATAAAAGATGTCGCTCATTTACGCGAGATCATCATTCAAAAATGGGAAGAGCTTCCATAGGAACAAGTAAATCGAGCCATAGATGAATTCCGGCCAAGAATAAAAAAAGTTATTGAAATGGAAGGAAAGCATTTCGAACAATTTTTTTAATAATTTCGGGTGAATTTTACGTTAAAAATTATTTTTCTAAAAAATATTAAAAAGTTTAATAATTTTTGCATGTTAAGTAGAAAAATCACACTCTTTCGTTAAATGTTGATAGAATTTGAATTATTTGATATTTTAGTCTGAAAACTTGTTTGCATATAGATAAATACATATGTTTTACTGTGTAGAAGTTTTATTAAAATTAAATGACAAATGTTGATTTTATAGCCGTTTTAAAATGTACCATTTTTTATGACACCCTCCCCGTTATATAATATATATATCCGTTGGGTTGGTGTTGGTATTTGAGAGAGAGAGAGAGAGAATATAATCACGAGGACTCGTATTCTAAAGTGAATTTTTACGATTTGTTTTTGTTCATTGAAAAAACATTTTATCCCTTTCTATTTTGAGAGTTGACCGAGTTTCCCCTCATCCAATACCCTCATAGACCTCGTGACCTATCCAGTATTGGTCAATAACTTCTTACGTCATGGTATGATACCCACTTTTTCTTTTAGCGACGTGTTGCGAATATCTGAATTATTTGTATTTATCTTTTATAGGGAAAGTTCATTCGCTCTTTCACTTAATTTCTTTCACTTGCTTATTTCACTTTCCCCTTTTTCCTCCTCCCCCCCCCCTTACGTCCTGTTTTCTCTCGCCCTTTCTCTCTCTTTTTCTAAAAAATAGGTTTTGAAGGGATACCTCCACGTTTAAATAATAAATGAAAATAAATCATAATTAACTCATTTCATTAATTAAATTATTGTAATTTTTATTAACCGTTCATCATTTATTTATAACAAAGCGTAAGTTTAATTAACACTTTATAATTTATAATAGCTAATAAAGAATTTAGTAGTTAATGATCAAAATTTGAAAGAGAAAAATTGAAAGTAATTTGACATTAAAAACTCTTTATTTGGAGTATGTCAATTCTTTTTAATTTTTTATCGCGATTTGCAAATCGTAAGTTAAAAATAAAAATTAGGGTTTCGTTATAAATGGGATGTCACGGTGCGTATGCGAGGGATCTCGTACCTTTAAATGACCCGTTTGAAATATGTATACGTTAACCAGTTAAAAAAAAATATGGATAAAATGGCGGTCGTATAACAAAAATTATGGGAAAATATAATTAATTTCGTATAAGAAAGACTATCCTTCTATATCCATTGATCTTTTAAATCCATCCTGGATATTATCCTTGATAAAATTATTTTCTTTTTCGATTGAACTGAAAAAGAAAAAGAAGTTGGTTTGTCTCGGGGACAATTTATAAAAGGTCAGTTCCAGTCGACTGAGGCTGAGAAAGGTGCGGTGAATGGATCATTCTTAACTCTTTACAGTCTCAAATTTTTTAATTGTATAAACACTTTCTCCCAGACTTTCCTCAAGCAATATATATATATATATATATATATATATATATATATATATATATATATATATATATATATATATATGGTTTTAAAACACACACACACACACACACACACTAGAGATTCTTAATAAAGAGCTTGAGATGCAAACAGTGAGATTTAAGTGTTCTCAGAAAGGCGAACGGTTTCCATAGCAACATATGGTCGTCGAAGCAACAGACCTCAGCAACAGATGGAAATTTCTCCAAGACAAATAGATTCTCTTTTCTCTAAATCAAATTATTCTCGAACGTTTTCAACCACGAAGAGAAGGCGCCTAACATGATTAATTTGACTGGTTTAATTTATTTATGTTAGTACTTTACGAATGTAGGAATTATTTATTGTTGTATACAGACAAAACTTATTACAGTATTTCATAATAGCTATTGGATATATTTCAGTTTCACTGGTAGAGCCTTTTACTGAGACAAGAATTTTAAATTTTAAATCATAGAACCCTATTGACAATGATCATTAAATTAAATACGTTTCATTTTGCTACCTTTTGCATACAATCGCCTCTCGCATTTGTGTATGTATATATATAGATACATATTTTTAACCAATCGCAGTGGCACTCGTAAATATTCGTACGAAGAAATATTTCAGTTATATTCGTCCTTATCTTTTGTACTATCATAGGATAGTTATGAAAAGATTGCCGTTCTTTTGGAAAAATTTAACAAATAAAAAACTAGTTTAACTCCAACATATAATGTAAAACATCAAATAATTTTATTACTTACATAATTATTTAGTATTTTATGTGTCCACCTTTTATTTGAATGACTTCATTGATTTTTTTTAGGTATTTTTCTACAAGGTTTCGACATTTCTCAGGAGAAATTTTAGCCCATTCTTCTAAAGAAAATTGTTGCAATTCACTCAGATTCGAAGGGTTTCTCCTGCAGACACCTTTTTTCAAATCTGAGCTTTGACATTCTTTTCCTGAAGCCATTTCTTGGTGCTCTTACTTTTATGTTTTGGATCATTACCTTGTTGCAGAACCCACTTGCGACCCATTCGCAACTCCCTAACTGATGGCAATACATTTTCTTTTAAAATTTCCTGATATTTCTTGGAATTCAAAATTCCAGTGATGACAACAACCTTTCCTGGACCAAAAGCACTAAAGCATCCCCATAGAAGCAAACTACCACCACCATGTTTAACCGTAGGAAGGGTTTATTTTTTTTCCTCGCATGCAGTGTCTGATTTTCGTCGA
>JAJOZX010000538.1:82500-120000 GCA_023014485.1 Bathynomus jamesi
TGTAACCTGAAGGTTCACTTTATCTTCCGCAAATGCCTGCAGCTCCTCGGTCGTAAGATCAGGTCGACATCTCGAGACGAAAATGTTTGCGATCTTCATTGGTACAGCCATCATACGATCTGTTTTGGCAGCTCCTATGATACCCCGCCGTTCTCTGCCAGCCTTTGCCACAGGCTGACTCCCTCTAGCCGGTGCATGAGTGGGACCAGACTCCCTTGAGGGACCACCACCATTAGCTACTGCAGTGGTTGCAGTTCTCGGAAGGGTCGCTCGCTTCCGGCCCCTCCTTACCACCATTGTCCAAGATGCCTTCTCATCATGACCCCGACTGCATTCCCAGCATCCCGATTCACCAAGGCCCCTTGGGGGGTACCCTGTGTGAGATGGTACTGAGCTGGCGATGTCACAGTGTCTGAATTCAGGGATCCAGGACAAGACCGAGAAGCAGAGCGCTCTGCACTCGTGGATCCAGGATGAGGCTGAGAGGCAGAGGGCTCTGCACTCATGGATCCAGAATGAGGCTGAGCGGCAGCCAAATAACAAATATTTGTTTCAACTAAATCATTACAATTTCAGAGACTGTAGGTCTTGATAAATTTTACTTTATTGAAGGAAAAATTTGCTACAATATTAGTTCACATACATGTTTATTTTAGTTTAGAGTAAATTTAGTTCATTTTTCAGTTCTTTGTTCACACATTATATCCATTGCCACTGTAATAGAAAAGTAGTAGACTAATATCTATTACTTTGCCTTCTATTACTATTACAGCCAAAAAATTATGATCTATTACTATTATCTATTACTATTACCCCATGTCTGATATATATATATATATATATATATATATATATATATATATATATATATATATATATATAATATATATATATATATATGGGACGAATTTCACAATTAACGTGAAATGAATGAATGCTGCAACCCCACAAGGAAAAAGAAAAACGATTCCAAGGTCTTTCGTGTATTCAGAGCTACACCTCGTCAGAGAATCGTTTTTTCTTTTTCCTTGTGGGTTTGCAGCATATATATATAATATATATATATATATATCCTTCTCCACTTGGTAAGCTTTTGGAGATGTTCGTTCGAGACAAAAGTTAATCACTAGAAATTAATAAATTAAAGATTCTCAACACGGCTTTCGACGTAATCGTTCTTGTCTTAGTAATATGCTCGATTTCTTTAATTATATTGTAAATATGTATGACGAGAGTAAAAGAGTAGATATTATATATTTCGATTTTGAAAAGGCGTTTGATAAAGTGCCACATAGAAGATTATTAGCTAAACTTCATTCTCACGGAATTGAAGGTCATGTTCTCTCAAATGGATCGAAAATTGGCTTTGTGGACGTAAACAAAGAGTGGTCACTAATGGCAAAGCGTCTAACTGGGAAAATGTAACTAGCGGCTTGCCTCAGGGATCAGTTGTGGGACCAGTTCTTTTTATTATTTATATCACTGACATCGACATAGGAATTAAGAGTATAATTTCAAAATTTGCGGATGATACCTTTATAAGGTGGGAGGTGAGAGCTACTGGCCGGTAATTCTTAAGCATTGCTCTACAGCAGTGATGCACAAACCCTGGCCCGCGGGCCTAATGTGGCCCCCACGGGTCTTTTCAGTGGCCCCACGGGTCTTTTCAATTCAATGAAAAAGTTAGCTACCCAAAGAAAAATCTGAAATATTACCCCTGGTTATTATAAAAAATAGAATATCTATATATCTGGCCCCTACATATAAAACGATGGTTCGTTTGGCCCTCACATCCAAAAAGTTTGTGCACCACTGCTCTACAGGGTGTTTCAGGTCGACCCTAGAAATATGGAAAAGAAATGGTTCATATTAGTTACGGAATTACTATGACAAACTTCAAATACCAATACAAATTGGCAGAATTTGTAGTTTGTATTTGGTATTTGAAGTTTGTCATAGTAATTCCATAACTAATATGAAGCGTTTCTTTTCCATATTTCTAAGGTCGACCTGAAACACCCTGTATTACCTCCATTAAATAAGGGGACAATGTTCGTATTCTTTAATAGAGGCAGGATTTGGTCCTGCATTAAGTGTCGAGTGATTTTTTATAGCAAGTATATAGAGGCTTGGCAATACTTTACATTTCTTCAGAAACGTGGCATTCCATGTGTCTGGCCTTGGTGCTGAATTTTCTTGTATTTGTAATAGAGGCTTAATTACGTCTCCTTCCAAGAACTCTAATTCTGTTTATAGATTCGTGTTCGAACTTCATCTTGGCTGAGTTCTATCTACGTCAAAGAATTCATCTGGATTTTCCGCTTTTTTCTCAGATTTAGGAGAGTTAAACGGAGTTAAATTGTTTCTTAAGCAGTTCCCTCATTTTTCTGGGTTATTTGCGTATTCGGCCGCCCCATTTTTTAACTTATCAATACTCTTTACATTCCATTTTTCTTTTCACAAACATGTAAAAAATATTTTGGGTCATTTTTTGTTTTCTGCTCCCTTGTTTCCCTCCTCGTTTGTCTTGTGGATGGATGTCCATTTCTATTTCGCATAGTTTTTCCTCTAGTTTGAGTCTCCTCGTTTCAGTTCTGCATTTTACAATTTATTTCTCTCGTCTAAATAATGTCCTGATTTTTTTCTCGATCTTGCTACGGTTTCCTTTTTGTCTCTTCGGAACATGGTTTAACAATATAGGTCTAGTTTAATTTTCTATTATAGATAATATTTCTTTTGGAGTTTTCTCGTGAAGTCGCAACCCCCAATCTACTTTGTTAAATTTTCATTTGCACTTTCCCCAATCTACTTTCTTTGAATTTATATTTAAACCTTCAAATATTACTTCTGCATTTTTGGTCTCCTAGTTGCTGACTTTAATCGTGTATCGATTATGTTGAGATCAAAGAAATTTGTAAGCGTTACCTTTTTATTATTATATCATTGTTATTTGTCAAAATTGAATCCAAAACATTCTCTTTTCGAGTCGCTTCACAGATTTCCTGGGTAAGTGCTTAATGTTCTGTAATAGCTAATAGCATTATTGCCTAGATTCTATCATCTTTTGCAATGTTACCATGAAATTTCTTCGTCATTTTTTTTCCATGTTATGAATAGAAAGTTAAAGTTTCCACAAATTAAAATATTTGGTGCTGGGGTTATAAGTGATTTCAACACGTCTTCTATTTCATTTGTGACCACTTGGAATTCACTTTTTGTTGTGTTTGGTGGTTTGTATGGTGGTCTGCACACGTTTAAAATGATATAATGATTAGGTTCAGTTCTTTCACTTTGAAAATAATGATTGATTTCGATTCTGATTTGCTTAACATCACTTCACATGTAATTGTATTTTTCATGTAAATGCAACAGCCTCCTCCTTTTCTAGCAAATCTCTCCTCTCCGTATATCTTGTAGTTCTGCATTGCTATTTCAGTGTCTTCGATGCAGTTTTCACAGCCCTTTTTGCATTTACGTAAGTGCGTTTCCGTTTGGTACATGATATCTGTGCTTGTTTTCAGAGCTTAATTGAGCAGATATTGTAGTTTGCAGTTTGTATGTTCAGTGTACAGATCTCTTATATTTGTATATAATAAATTTACAGGATTAAAAATCTTGGGGCTTGGTTTTCCTGGATAATGGATGTTTTCTGGTCGATTTTGACGGTTTCTGTTCGATGTTATCGGGTGGGACGCATCGGGAATACTGGGGAAGCGGCCTTTGATACTATTGTGGTGGTTGACTTTACGGTGGGTAGTATTGGATGGGAGGGTGGTGTGTATATATCCGCGGAGTTCGCTCTTTTCTCATTTATTGGCCCTGTTCTTATTTCTTTTATTTGGAGTTTAAGGTGTTGTTTCTCTTTCTCTTCTTTGAGTACACTTTATGTGAAAATATGGAAACTCCATATTTCGACATCTCCACCCCCGCCAATTGATTGTGCGCACACTGCACATAGAATGGTGGAAATAGTCACACTTTGCTCCGTGCTTGCAACTTCCACTTCTCATCATGTAGAAACATTTTTTTTTTTATGATTGTGTATATGCATCCGGAGCCATATTTACACGAACCTGTTTTGTAATATTAGTATTTGGTCCGTCTTTTATATTCCTTTTGAGTCTTGTGGGTTTAAATTTTTCTTTTGTTCTCGTACCACTTCTTTACTCAGTGTTTGAATTATCGTCAATTTATATTATTTTTGCTTTGTGCACTTCACTAAATTAATTTCACTCACTAATACTTTATACACACATTGGTGTAAAAAGAATTAACCGCCGAATTGATAACCACTAGTTATTTTGATGCATATGCCCCAAATTTGGGAATTTTTTATCATTTATAATAACAAATTGGAATAATCACCTTATCTTAACTGTTATGCCTTAAGGAAATTAAAAAGTGTTTTCGAGTAAAAGCAGTTAAGGTACAATAGTTCCCCGCTGTCTAAAGTTCAGTGACATCATAAATTAAAGTATATTATTCTACCTCTGCTTTCAAATGCCCAAAGTGAAGGCATAATAACAGTCCTAATTTAATTTTAAGATACTTTTTCTTTCGCCTTAGCTACAAGCATAGAAAATTTTACTGCGAAATAAAAGTTAGATAAATCTAATGTTTTTAATTATTATTATTATATATATATATATATATATATATATATATATATATATATATGAACAGAAGGACCAACACAACGGCAAACATTTTCATTTATTTTTTGTACTTCAGACGTTTCGACAAATCTTTTGTCATCATCAGTGAATTAAGTCTTAAAACCTTAAAACAAAAGTAAAAAGTGAAAATTACATCAATACAATATTAAAACCATTAAAATTAAAACCTTAAGACAAAATGAAAATTGCATCAATACAAAATTAAAATCATTTAAATTTCATCACAATTAAAATTAAATTAAATTACCTCAATAATTTAATTTTAATTGTGATGAAATTTAAATGATTTTAATTTTGTATTGATGCAATTTTCATTTTGTCTTAAGGTTTTAATTTTAATGGTTTTAATATTGTATTGATGTAATTTTCACTTTTTACTTTTGTTTTAAGGTTTTAAGACTTAATTCACTGATGATGACAAAAGATTTGTCGAAACGTCTGAAGTACAAAAAATAAATGAAAATGTTTGCCGTTGTGTTGGTCCTTCTGTTCATCTGTAAGCTCCGTTTCCCTAAGGAGAAGTCAATAGCTTTGATATATATATATATATATATATAGATATATATATATATATATATATATATATATAAAACCCTCAGAGGATCATTCTGAGTTCAATCCGTATATATATATATATATATATATATACACGGTGAACCAAAAGTAGGTGGACAGTAGGTTGAATACGGTTTGTGTTATATTATATTATAACTATGGTGTTCATTATAACTATGGTGTTTGTGTTTTATATTAAATATTATAACTAAATTTATTTAAATTTTATTTTGTATTATAGTATACAAAAAAATTAAATATGTATTCTCAAAATAAACGTTATCATTTACTGTCCACCTACATTTGGTTCACCCTATATATATATATATATATATATATATATATATATGATGCAAACCCACAAGAAAAAGAAAAATGATTCCAAGGTCTTTCGTGTATTCAGAAGTACACCTCGTCAGGGAATGACGAGGTGTACTTCTGAATACACGAAAGACCTTGAAATCATTTTTCTTTTTCCTTGTGGTTTGCATCAATCATTCAGTTCACGTGTTTAATTGTTTAATTGTGAAATTCATCCCATATATATATATATATATATATATATATATATATTATAATAATAATAATAATAATGATAAAGAGCACGATAGAATGAAAATTTTCTTAACAAAATGAGTATAACTTCTTTTACCTGAAAACTTTCACTTCAAATTATAAAATAAAGTCAGGTGAGACATTTTAATGAATTTTAGAATTTTAAATTTTTTATTTATTAGGAAGACTTGTATTTAACTTTCAATTTCTTGTTCTTATCATCACTGTGATATATACTGTATATATATATATATATATATATATATATATATATATATATATATAATTATATATATATATATATATATATATAATATAATATATATATAATAGATAAAATAGATGTCAAGGGCTTATTTATTCTTTGGAGACAAATTGCTTGATCACAATAATGTTGCCAGAGTTGTTTAATAAAACAGCTTTTCCACCACTTCTTCAGAAGGAAGCTGTTCATTGTTAAATACACAAATAGTGTATTACTGTTCCTGGCAAATGTACAATCTCTTCGGAGGAAGTGGGTTAATTTTAATTTCAAATGCAACTCTTCGTAAATCTTACTGTTACTTTTAACTCTTCAAATAACCACTTAATAATTATGATGAAAAAATGTCAAACTCTTTTATAAATTAGTTAACACTTGTATATATTTATTTAGTTAGCTAGTTTGTTAGGTAACATCATAAAAAGTGATGGCATTAACTTGTGTGGCACGGTATCGCAGAAGTGAATGTAGGGTTTTATTTAAAATCTATTTTTTATCCTACACTACACTGATCTGTGAAGCACCCTGTTTATTTAAATGAATATTTTTCGAAAAAATAAATATATTTTTTAAAAATTAATTTTCTTTCAAGTGATATTTATTCCCTCGTTCTTCCAAATTCTCGCCACTTACAATTACTGTAATTCTTGTTTTGAATTTCATGGTTTTACGATCGCGTAAAATGAGCGGTTGTGTGTTTGGGAGATTGTCGTGAAATTGTCGTGAAATTACCGTGAGCTTGTTGGAGGATGTTCCCGCTTTGGATTAAAAAAAAACCAAATGATAGTTATTCACAAAATGAGAGGAGTAGAACAAATTATCTTCTTTCGTAACGTAGCAGAGTAACGTAATTTTAACTACTTAATTGGTCTGGGTTTATTTGACACTAATTTCAGTTAAAATAACTCGATAGTTTTCAGCGTGAAATGAAGTTATATCTTAATATGGAAAAGTTAAAATTACATTAAAATTTCAAGAAGTTGGATATGGTACGATTGCTGAAATCACTCCTATTAATCGTGGTACGATATTCCGATAAACTCTCTACGAATGTTCCGATATAGAAACGCATTTTTAGATGAAAAGCGAGCATGCACTAAAGTTGGAAACAAGATGCTTGTGGTACTAAAACCCGCGTCTCGTGGCCTCGCTTGAACGAACCTTTTTTTTTTTTTTTTTTTGTGGGAGGTCTGACTCTACACTACGGGGGTTCGAGCCCCACCATCTCCTAGTTTTCCACTTTGATGCTTACGTAAGTGAGGTTATTGCGCTTAAAACGAATTTATATATCGGAATATTTGCAAATAGTTTATGGGAATATCGTAGCACGATAAATTCGAGTAACTTCAGTGAGAGTACAATGCCCAACTTCTTTTCATTTAAGGAACATCCGCGAAACTAGTATGGAATTATAAAATACAGTATTTAATTCCTACAACGAACCTGATTTATTTAAATTGTCTACTCTACCTTTAATACTAATTTTGATAGATAAAAGGGCGTATTTTATTAATTTTCCCGCGAATAAATAACAAATATTAGGATATGACTGCGACAAAAAGTATTAAAATTGACATTTCATTTTGTGAATAGATGAAAGAAAATATTTTGGAATGAAAATTTCTATGTCAAGGCAATCTTCGACAATCTGTCCACGACACCAACTAAACTAGTTTACGTCTGAAAATTTTCAAATAACATTCCTGCATTCGTGTGTTTATATCTGTGTCTGTATATGTCTGTGCATACTTGTGTGTGTGTGTGTGTTAAGTTGGGTAAAAAACTGTTGCATACACGAAACGCTACATGTATGGAAAAGTTGCTGAACACATCAGAAATATCTAAATATCTGCGGATTTTTTTTTTTTTTTTTTTTTTAGAAAAAGATGATGTTTAAGGATAGCAGCTTCGTGTATTAAGTTGTCATTTGTATTATACTTTATTATAAAGTACGAGGGCCACTCAGTATATTTTGCCCCACCTTTTTTTTTTATTTCCAAGTTTCTTTGTAAGTTCCAGAAATTTTGTACACAAGTAGTTACATACCTTTTTTACAAGTTTTTATTTTTCCACATAGTCTCCATCCTTTTCTACGGCTTTCCTCCACCTCGAAACGAGGGCCTTTATTCCTTGCTGGTAAGGCAAGGGTTACGCTGGGTTCCGCTGGGTTCCGCTGGAGCCACCTCTTAACCTCCTCAACAACCTCATCGTCACTCTGAAACTTTCTTCCACGAATAGCATCCTTCATTGGCCCAAACAATTGGAAGTCTGAAGGTGCCAGATCCGGGCTGTATGGAGGGTGGGGTAACACAGTCAAGCGCATTTTTGTGATGACCTCTCTTGTTTACAAACTGTTGTGTGGTCTTGCGTTATCGTGCAAAAGAAGGACGTCCTCCAGTTTTCTCTCGGGTAGAACTCGCTTTATAAGTCTCTGGAGTCTCTGTAGGGCAGCAATATATGCTTCTAAGTTGATTGTTTGTCCTTTCTTCATAATGCCCACCAGAATCACCCCTTTCATGTCCCAGAAGATGGTGGCCATAACCTTTCCTGCAGAGGGAGCCATTTTGAACTTTTTCTTGCGTGGGAAATCTGCGTGATGCCACTCCATGGATTGGCATTTTTTCAGGTTCAAAGTGGTGTACCCAAGTCTCATCCCCAGTCACAATTCATGAAAGGAAGTCATCCCCTTCTGTCTATCATGGAACCAACGACTCAAAAGCAGTTTCTTTTCTTTGGGCTTTGTGATCTTCAGTCAGTTCGCGAGGAACAAACCGTGAGCACACTTTTGAGTATCCCAGTTGCTGAATTATGGTATTCACATTTCCTTCACTAATTCCTAGCTCCAGTGATAGCTCGTTGTATGTGACGCGCCGATTTGATCGAATGATGCTGTTAGCACGTTGCACAGTGTGAGATGTCACAGCCGATGCCGGGCGACCGCTGCGTGGCTCATCATTGAGGCTGGCTCTCCCTCTCTCCGATGATCTCACACATTTAGACCAGCGTCCAACTGTGCTTCGATCAACACCAGCACCTGCGTAAACGTTTTGTAGACGTTTGTGAATATTTCCAACTGTTTCCTCTGCGGTTAAGAACTCGATAACAGCTCTCTGTTTACGACGCACATCACTGTCAGACGCCATTTTTGAAACTGCATTAACCATCGGTTTTATACAAGGGCGTTTAAAAGCGGTTTTATACAAGGAGGGGATGTTCATACTGGAAAAATCCGGTTATGTGAAGCGCAGAAAGTTCAAACTTACGGCCCAAAAGACATTTCAGCCCCATGGCCTATTATTTAGCTAAGAAAAAAAGGGTGGGGCAAAATATATTGAGTGTCCCTAGTACTATATTAACAGAGAAGACTTCATTCTCAGTAAATATTATGACATACACTAAATTGAGTCTTCGCACGTTTGACACAATCAAATTTTAAATAAATTACACGAAATTAGTGTTGCCTTTATTTAAGTATTAAATCAGAAATCAGTAATTTTTTTATGCAGGAATGAGGGGCAAGGGCGAATGCCCACAAAAACGGCCCACCCCCACACAGAAGAAGAAGAAGAGAGCCAAAATCACGATCCAAAGTTTTCGAGATGCCTAGACACTCGACGTTTGAAAGATTGGAGGTTATAAACAGGGGGAAAGATGGATTGAGGAAGGTTGTTCCAAAGTTGATCGGTTAAGTAGATGTAAGACTGAGAATTTCGATTAACCATTGCATTACAGAGTTGGACAGAAAAGGAATGAGAATTTGTAGAAAATCTAGTCCTGCATGTTCTCTTTAAAGGAGGAGGCATGCAGTTAGAAAGTTCAGAAGAGCAGTGTCCGTTCTAATAGCGATAGTAAAGAGAGAATGAGACAACATTGCGGTGAAGAGAGAGGAATTGAAGACAGTAAGAGGTGAATAGGGCTGTGTGAGTTGAGCCACCCCACACATGGGAAGTGTACTGCGTTGTCTATTGTTGAAGATAAGGGGAAAGTCGTGTGGAAGATGGTGACGAGCAGACAGAGGAAGAAACAGAATTTCTGAGACATTGAAAGCTACAATGTATTCCCTGCCCCAATCAGAAATAGTAAAAAGATCCGAGGTCAGGTGCACCATAGTCATCTCACGCGAATCATGGAGTGACTGTTGAGAGGGATGCTTTGTGAAGCCGGTGGAGAAATAAAGGTTGGAATCAACAGCATAGGAGTGGATAGGACAGGAAGTACGACCCAAAAGATCAGTGCTAGATAAAAGAGAGTGGGTGACAAGCCAGATCCCTGAGGAACACCACTATTAACAGATTTAGGAGAAGAACAGTGGCCATCTACAACTGCAGCTATAGATCAGCCACAGAGGAAATTAGAGATGAAGGCACAGTTAGAGGATAGAAACCGAAGGAGGGCAGTTTGGAAATTAAAGATTTGTGTTAGACTCTTTAAAAAGCTTTTGATATGTCTACCGCAATAGCAAAGGTTTCACTGAAATCCCGAAAGGAGGATGACCAAAAGTCAGAGAGATACGCAAGAAGATCACCAGTAGAGCGTCCCTTGCGGAACCCATATTGTCGATCTGAAAGATAGATGTTTAGGAATCTTTAGAAAGGCAAGAAATCAGAGCAATTGGACGATAGTTGTAGGGTTCAGAGCGGACATCCTTCTTTGGGGCAGGCTGAATGAAGGCGAATTATAATATGGCTATACAGTATTCGTACCAAGTTTAAGGACGAGGAAACTGATTAATTACCTTCGTTATTAACCGTCAGAATATACAGACACAGTAAATAATGAAAAGGTACGCAAACATACTGAGCGGCGATGGAACGTTTACGCGTTAAGTGAAGAGAGAGGAGAATGGAAGTGAAAATTGAACGAAGCGGAGCCCAAGTGAACATGGCGAAAGTCGAAGGTCGGAGAAGGACGGACAGCTGAGTTCAACAATGTTCAAACGATGAAGAAAGATAAAAAGATAGATCGATAGATAGATAGCACAAATAGGACAAGACAAGAGGGCAGTCAAGAAAACCGAGTGAAACTGTCCCCCAATAAGGAGCAAAAAACAAAGGTCACGAGTAAATATGGGGAAGGAATTATATGCAGATATTATATAAAAGATAATTGCAGATTTAAAAGAGGACAATGTATATATGAACATCCCCCAATATGCAATTTCTTCTATAATAATGATCATTGTAAATTTGGAGACGGATGTAAATTCTACCACCCGGACATTTGCAGGACTTACGCAAAATATGGAACCTGCAAATTCGGGAAAAAATGCTACTATCAACATCTCCCGACAGACTCAAAGAACAAAGGAAAAAGTTTAAATGACAATAGGAATAACAATAATAATAGGAACAACAATAGGAACACAATAAGCGAACCTGAAAATTTTTTCAACATCGCGGACACGTTACGGATGCTAAATGTCATTCACATGCAGTTGACACAGCTGGAAACCCCCGAGCCAAACCGCTACCGGGCAAGAAGCTGCCAGTACAAGAGGCGGAAACGGATCTCTCTCGGAGGATCATAGGGCAACGAATCAAGCGATATCGAAGGAAAGGGAACTTGAAATGCACAAGGGGCAACGAAAAAGAAGAGAACATAAAAATTGTCCTGGCTAATATTCAAGGAATAAGACCAAACCAATCACTCAATAAGATTTCGTACCTGAAAAGATTTATGGACGAAACAAGGGCGGACATCGCATGCCTCACAGAAACTCATCTTAAGGATTGCCAAGGAAATTGTGAAAACTGCGAACATTGTATTGATAAGAAAGAGATAAATATAGAGGGCTTCAACTTACTAAGAGCGGATAGAACGACGAGACGTAAAGGTGTCTGTGCTATACATATATGTACAGGAAGGTCATATGACAGAGACGATTACAAGTAAATCAAACAGCTATGTGGAACTCCTAGCATTGAAAATAGAAAAACTAAACGTGATAGTAATATTCATCTATAGACCTCCAAGCACCCCAACCGAAAAATTCTCGGAGGCCATTGATGACATCAGAAAGCTAATAAAGGCCATAAACCCTCCATCCCCCAATATAATGATCTACGGAGACTTTAACTTCCCATTTATAAAATACAAAAAGGTGGGTAGGAATATATATATTCACCAGGACAAGGGGGCACAAGAGAAGACCAGGAGCAAACAAAAATATTGATGGTTCTCACAAATGAGTTTATGCTGACACAGGAGATAACAGAAAATACCAGAAACAATAACTGCCTGGATCTGGTATTCACGAATAACACGAACTTGATTGCTGATATAAAAATAACCCCAACCATTATCTCAGACCACAACTTAATCGAGATATCAACAAATATAACGACAGCATTAGAAGACAATACACATATTGAGGAAAGAAGTAAATTCGGGGCCTTTAACTTAAACTCCAAGACTATAAATTGGGAAGCAATTAGATCGCACATGGCCCAAATAGAATGGAGAACAATTTTCGAGAATAAAACAACTGGAGAAATGCAACAAACAACCTTGGAAGGAAAAAACGCTGAGAATTTTAGAAAAATATGCTCCGAAATCACAGCCAAAAGGAAAGAGGAGCTGGCTAGAGAGGCAAAAGAGAAGACTTTTCCGCAAAAGAAAGAGAGTGGAGGCGAAGTTAGGCAACTGCGGAGATAATGACAAAAAAGCAATAAAAGGAAAACTGGAGGGTATCCATAGGGAAATACAAGCCCTGATTCAGGACCATACAGAGAGGGAAGAGGAAAAGGCGGTAGAAGCAATAAAGGAAAACCCAAAATACTTCTATAGCTATGCAAAAAGGAAAACAAAAACGCGCGCCGCTATTGGGCCCTTAAGGACGAGAAATAATGAACTAACCGACGATCCAAAAGAAATATCTGATACATTGAGAGCTCAGTATGAATCAGTTTTCAGTACCCCAAAAAGTGACAAAGCGATACCTGACATAAATGCATTCTTTGAAGAGGAATTGCAAGGAGAGTATATAACAGACTTTGATTTTACACCAGAAGATGTAGCGAGAGCTATAGGACAAATGAAACCACATTCAGCTGCAGGTCCGGACAATTGGAACGCATTATTGATTAAAAACTGTAAAAATGAAATAACTACACCTTTATACTGGATATGGAGAAGATCCCTAGACACTGGGGAAATACCGAGCATCTTGAAAAGAGCAAACATTGTCCCTATATATAAAGGAGGGGACAGATCTCAAGCAAAGAACTATAGACCAGTGTCATTGACGTCCAACCTCACCAAAGTATTTGAAAGAATAGTTAGAGAGAAAATTTATGATTTCCTGGAGACACGGGAAAGATTCAACGAAAATCAGCATGGATTCCGATCAGGTAGATCATGTCTATCACAACTAATAGAACACTACAACAATATCCTAGATGCATTGGAAGGCAATGACAACTACGTTGTTATATACACAGATTTTGTTAAAGCTTTCGACAAATGTGACCATGGTATAATAGCACATAAAATTAAATATATGGGAATAACAGGCAAAGTAGGAAAATGGATCTGCAACTTCCTCAGAGAAAGTCTGCAGGTCGTCAAAATTCAAGGTATATCATCATCAGAATCGGAAGTACGCAGCTCAGTACCACGAGGGACAGTACTGGCCCCACTCCTGTTCATTATCATGCTAACAGACATAGACAGCGGAGTAAACAGCAACAGTATAGTAACATCCTTTGCGGACGATACAAAGATCAGCAGAAAAATCAGCGATGTACATGACGTGGAGGCCTTGCAGAGGGACACGAACAAAATATACAAATGGTCAGAAGACAACAACATGTCATTTAACACCGAGAAATTTCAACTTCTGAGATATGGTAGAAAAGAACTTAAACAGACTGCATATTATGCTTCAGATAGACAGGAAATTCAGAGAAGTACGAAAGCGATCGATCTCGGGATAATAATGACAAATGATGCGAAATTCGAAACACAAAATCAGATAGCGACAAATAAAGCAAAAAGAGTCGTCGGACAGATACTAAGAACGTTCAAGAGAAGGGACAGGGCATAATGATTCCCCTGCTAAAAACACTGATTATACCAAAACTTGAATACTGCTCAGTTTTGACGTCCCCCATATAAATAGGAAGAAACTAATAGACTAGAAGAAACGCAAAGGCATTTCATAGACAAGATTGATGGCTGCAAAGAACTCAACTACTGGGAAAGACTACGTAAACTAAATCTGTACTCCCTGGAAAGAAGAAGAGAGAGGTACACCATAATCTACATATGGAAAATTATCGAAAAACTGGTACCAAACCTAAAACTAAACCCAATTACCATTCAAACAACACTGGAAAATAGGAAAGGCAGAATGTGTAGTGTTCCCAAATTAAAGGCCCGACAAGGGACCTCCTCAACTCTGAAGGAAAATAGCTTGGTTGTCAGGGGGCCCAAGACTTTTCAATAGCTTCCAAAGGACTTCAGAAACGTAACGGGGGTCAAAGTTGAAGTCTTCAAGAGAAGACTGGATGCCTGGCTCAGGACGGTACCAGATGAGCCGGGCGTGCCTAGCTATGTCCGGTGGAGAGCGCAAGAAAGCAACTCGCTCCTCCACCAAGCCAGACCTAGAGGCGGGGCCACCAGCTCGACCTCCGTGTGAAGAGAGACCAACGCACGAAACAACATAAGGTTCATAAGGTAAGGTAAGATAAGCTGGAAAAGAAAATTTACACTGGTGAGGAAAAGGCGGAGGCCTTTTCCTCAGGAGTGTAACTCACTTCCATACGAGTCATTGCGTGTTATTCCAAGTTTTTCCACTTCCAACAAAAAAAAAAAGTTCCAAACCAAGACATCAATTTGAATATTTGTTTTCTAATGTATTACTTTTGTAAATTTAATTTAAAATAAATTTTCCTATGAGACCTGACTTATGGGACACCCTGTGTATATATATATATATATATATATATATATATATATATATATAATAATATATATATATATATACACTCGTATGTTAAAATTAATGTGATTTTAAAGTTATAATATATTGAATTATATTTTATAATTAATATACTCGTACTTCGTCCGCTTTGCAGTTTCAACATTTTTTTTTTTTTAAGTTTTTAAGTTTTCCTTTGTGGAGCTAAAAAAAGAAAAAAGAAACAAAGGAAATAGTATTTTACGTAAAATTTACACGCTTTTTCTCCGAATTTTTATTTCTTCATGTCTCTCTTTGAACTTAATTTCCATTTTTAAATTATGTATGTGTGTGTGTATATATATATATATATATATATATATATATATATATATATATATATATATTCGTAGATGTTTTCCAATATTGTGTCTGGCAAAGGAAATGCCATGGTAGTTGTTGATCAGTGGGTGTTTTCCCATTCTAAAACGGATCACAAAATAATTTCAATTTTTTTTTCTCTCAAGTCCGTTGTTTTTGTTTTTTTAATTTTTTTTTCCTTGAAGGAAGTATTTTATTTTTATTTATTTATTTTTTTTTTACGTGGGTTGCAACAATTTTTTGACCTTTTTGGTTGTTCAAAACTGGTTTTTAACCTGAAATTACTTTTAATATCGAGTAAACGGATCTGGGTTTTTACTTGACATTTTTTCTTGGTCTTATAAATCAATATATATATATATATATATATATATATATATATATATATATATATATATATATATATATATATATATATGTTTTTCCAATAGATATCATTTTGTATCAGTAAATAAGGTTTGCTCAACTAAAGCGCTTGTCAAACATGGTGTGCCACAGGGCTCAGTTCTGGGTCCATTGTTATTTTTATTATATATAAATGACCTTCCACGTTCATCTGATATACTGAACTTCATAATGTTTGCAGATGATACAACTGTCTCTTTTTCTTGCAAAGATGTTAATACAGCTAAGAATATATTTCATTCAGAATTCATGAGTGTAATGAAAGAGTTGACCACCAATAAACTCTTCCTAAATACCACTAAAACAAATTTCATGATTTTTACTAATAAAAGAAATGTATATCTTGACGAACTTAATGTTAATGAAATCGCCATAAAGGAGTGTACTGTAACAAAATTTCTTGGTGTAATGCTAGATAAGAATTTGCAATGGAGTGATCATGTAAATTATATCGCGAAAAAGATTTCAAGGAGCGTTGCTATAATGTTTAAACTTAGAAATGTAGTCCCTAAACAAGTTTTATTGATTCTTTATCATACTCTTGTTCTTCCTTATATAACATACTGCACCCTTGTTGGGGAAAACTCCGCTAACAACGCATTAAATGGTATCTTTGTCATCCAAAAACGAGCAATAAGGTTATTATCTGATGCTGATTTCCTTGATCACTCTATTGCATTATTTAAAGAGCTAAACCTACTAAAGCTCAACGATATAACCAAACTGGCACATTTTATTTTTATTTACAAGTGTAAGAGCAAAATCATTAATTTGCAATGGGTAAATAGATATTTTGTAACTCATCAAGAAATCCACCCGTATCAGACCAGAAATAGATCAAAGATTGTTATACCTCAATTTAGATTGTCTTCATCTCAAAAACTACCCATTTTCATCGGATTGAAACTATGGAATGACTTGCATGTCGATATAAAAAATATTGTGAATGTAAATTTGTTTAAAACCAAGTTGAAATCCCGATTAATAATGGCATGCTGACAAAAATCTAGGATTAATGTCCACTAATATTGTTTAATATTGTAATACATGTTTTAACTATTAATAATACTTATTTACTTATTTATTTATTATTATAAATTTATAACAACTAGCTGCTTATTTTTAATAAGAGCCCAGTAAAGCATAAAGCTTAAGGGCCAAATTAAATAAAATAAATAGTCGAGCTTCACAATTATTCACATCATTGTAAATTGAAAAAAATTATTTATTTTATTATTATTAATAAAGGTTATTCTATCTATCAATCTTTTGGTGTACAGCGCATTCGGTTTCTTTGTAATCAAACTTCGTTTCTTATCAATACCTCTCGGGTGAAAAAAAAATTGTGTTCAAAGAACGACTTTTTAAACTGACTGTATACAAAGGTAATAATAATAGTAAGTGATGTTGGCTTAAAAGTAACCTATAACTGTGACGATGTTTTTTTCATGTCATTCAATTAGAAGTAGGTAAAAATAGGTAAATAATTAGAGCACTGTTTTATAACAAACTTTGAACTCGAACCCTGGAACATATAGTGTTGGGAATTGTTTAACCACCTTCGTAACGGCTGGCTGAGGTCACCCGACGAAGGGGACCTTCTCCAGCTTCACATTGAATCCAAGCCATCTACGGGTCGGTACATCATCCGAACGCGGAGGATGGTTACCCCGTAAAACTACTCGACAGATCCAAAGTTGCCTAAACTCGCTGAACTTACGAGAAGCGGTGTTGCAACATGGCCCAACATTCGAACGCAATAAACGCTTGTCTCAAAAAATATTTACATTGTGAATGTTTTTAGAAGTTAGGTAAATCCTTCATCCTTGCAGGGTTTGGGAAATAACGGTACAATATTATTTATTAGGTAACTCTGGTACTACATTATTGCATAGGTATTTTATTACAGTCCATGTTAAGAAAGTATATATATATATATATATATATATATATATATATATACCGGGTGTGTATAAAGTAACGCGAGTGAAGAAACAAATATTTATTACATGTACTTTATAACACCTGTATAATGGCAGTGTATATTCAATAGTAGGGTTTATAGGTATTGAAAATGTCCACCACAAAAATATCCGCCGTTACGAAACTAATTTGAGCCAGTTCAAATCGGATTTGTCTCTTCACTCGCGTTACTTTATACTGAGTTGAAGTTTATACACGCCCTGTATCATTACAGTACACCTTGAAATGTTAATTCCATTATGCCCTCAGTATTACTATAACCTCAGTTGTACCCTTTTTTTCTCCCATACCCATTTTAGGGATAGAGGGGAATAAATGAAACTTTAAGATAATTCCTGTTTCCGCCCTTTTATCAAAATTGTTGAAAAATTAAAAACCCTTTTTGAAAATTTATGTTTTTAATTTTATTAAAAACAAATTTCGGAATAATTTTTTTAAAATTCGATTTTAAATGTTAATATGAAAACACTTGGTAAAAATTGTAATTTTAAAAAGTTTCGTCAAAAATTAATTTAAAAATCCAAATTTCTCATTTTTTACCCTTATAAAATTTCTTTTGAGGAAATTGATAAAAAAATTAATTTTCTCGTTGAATTTCGTTCAATTTCCCTTTTATTTGAACCTTAATTTTAGAAATTGTTCGTGCTTCTCATCGTTACAGTCGTTATTTATTCGTTCATATGACGACGACCTGCGAAAGAGGGTTGAATCATGCACGAAATTGACGAACAGTTTCTGCGGTGAGAAGCCACAACCGCAGTTCACGTTCACGAATAAGAAATTAGCCATGATCTGCGTGGAAGATTTTCGTAAAGAGAGAAGGAATGTAGGTTACTTGGAGAAGGATTTGTAAGAGAGAGAGAGAGAGTTACAAGGAAAAGAAGTACCTCAAAAGGCCTTGCGGCCCATACCGAGGAGGTACCAATGGCAACGGGTGCCAGGGAAAATTTTGTAAAAGTTTATTTTTCTTTCAACTATCCTAGCAGTAGTAGAAAACTGGATAGAAAAGTAGAAGGCTCTCTCCCCACCCTCCGCTCCCTCCCTGCCAGAGGCAGGTACGGAAAAAGGTTGAAGAAAATACCTTGACCCTGGAAAAGTAGCCAAGGAAATTTTACAGGAAAGTGGAGAATATATAAATAGCTCTATATTTAGCTTGCTCACAGAGACACCGAGCAAGCGAACTCCTGCAGAGTTTTCTGAGGTTTTAATCTTAAACTATGAGTGTGTTCAGTACTTTGTCTAGCCTATTTTTAAACAGATTTACACTTTGACTGGAAACAACCTCTGAGGGAAGTTGGTTCCAGATATTAACTATTTTATAGGAAAAGAAATTTCCGCAGACTGAGGTCCTAAATGTCTTTACACACTCAAATAGTGTGCAAGATTTCGTCTACCCTTTTCTTGAACTGATCCACAGAGGAACTGTTCACAACTTCCGAAGGTAACCTGTTCCATGTGTCACAGATCTTATACGTAAAGTAATTCCCACACACACTAGTCCTAAACCGTTTCAAATCCAACTTCCAACCATTGTTGCGAGTTGGGTTATCATTTAAACTAAACATACTTGTAAAATCGACATCGTTGAACCCGCGTAAGAGCTTGAAAACCTCGATCAGTTGACCGCGCAGCCTCCGAGTTTCAAGCGAAAACAAGTTCAGGGCGCGTAACCGTCGATTGTAGCCCATATGCCTAACGGAAGGGATTAACTTTGTGGCCCTCGCCTGCACTCGCTCCAGCCTCACAATATCTTTCCTGAGGGTGGGCGACCAGAACTGCACAGCATACTCCAGGTGCGGCCGAACAAGGGAATTGTACAGTGAGAGCACAATCTCCTTGTTCCGAAACTGAAATTGCCTCCTGATATAACCCAATAGTTTCTGGGCTTTCTTTTCCACCTCTACACACTGTTTCGTAAACTTAAGGTCGCTGCTAATTAGCACACCCAAGTCCTTTTCTAAATCAGTCACCTCGATATTACTACCCAACATCGAGTAGTCCGACTTGGGATTGGCGTAGCCAATGTGCATCACTTTGCATTTACCCAAGTTAAACGGCATTTGCCATTTTTCGGACCACTCTCCTATCCTACCTAGGTCCGCACGCAGTTCCTCGATCGCTTCGGGCGTCCCAACATTGGCCCCAAGCTTGGTGTCATCAGCGAATTTGGCGATCCGACTGACGATGCCACCGTCGATATCATTTATGTAAATGATAAACAACAGCGGCCCAAAACGGAACCCTGAGGAACCCCACTAGTGACCGAGGCCCAACCCGAACTAGCACCTTTAATTACAACCCTCTGCCGCCTATTCTTCAGCCAGTTTCCAATCCACCTACCTATTTCCCCACCGATACCCAGCGCGCGCACTTTCGCCATTAGCCGGCGGTGAGGTACCTTATCAAAGGCTTTCTGAAAGTCGAGAGAGAGAGAGAGAGAGAGAGAAGGAAAAGAAGTACCTCAAAAGGCCTTGCGGCCCATACCGAGGAGGTACCAATGGCAACGGGTGCCACGGAAAATTTTCTACACACTCAAATAGTGTGCAAGATTTGGTCTAACTTTTTCTTGAAATGATCCACAGAGGAACTGTTTACAACTTCTGAAGGTAACCTGTTCCACGTGTCACAGATCTTATACGTAAAGTAATTCCCACACACACTAGTCCTAAACCGTTTTAAATCCAACTTCCAACCATAGTTGCGAGTTGGGTTATCATTTAAACTAAACATGCTACTAAAATCAACATCGTTGAACCCGTGAAAGAACTTGAAAACCTCGATGAGTTGACCGCGCAGCCTCCGAGTTTCCAGCGAAAACAAGTTCAGGGCGCGTAACCGTCGATTGTGGCCCATATGCCTAACGGAAGGGATTAACTTTGTGGCCCTCGCCTGCACTCACTCCAGCCTCTCAATATCTTTCCTGAGGGTGGGCGACCAGAACTGCACAGCATACTCCAGGTGCGGCCGAACCAGGGAATTGTACAGAGAGAGCACAATCTCCTTGTTCCGAAACTGAAATTGCCTCCTGATATAACCCAACAGCTTCTGGGCTTTCTTTTCCACCTCTAAACACTGTTTCGTAAACTTAAGGTCGCTGCTAATTAGCACACCCAAGTCCTTTTCTAAATCAGTCACCTCGATATTACTCCCCAACATCGAGTAGTCCGACTTGGGATTGGCGTAGCCAATGTGCATCACTTTGCATTTACCCAAGTTAAACGGCATTTGCCATTTTTTCGGACCACTCTCCTATCCTACCTAGGTCCGCACGCAGTTGCTCGATCGCTTCGGGCGTCCCAACATTGGCCCAGAGAGAGAGAGAGAGAGAGAGAGAGAGAGAGAGAGAGAGAGAGAGAGAGAGAGAGAGAGAGAGAGAGAGAGAGAGAGACGGCTGAATTTTCTGATGATGTCGGACCCCTGTAATGTAAGAACCACCATTCAAAATAAAATGTTCCAAAAAACTGTCGCCAAAATTTACGACATCAGACATATTTTAAGGTTTAGGGTGTGGTCCACCTAACCATATGTCATCAATAATTATTCCTTTATTATTATTTTATATATATATATATAAATAAAATAATTATTCCTTTATATATATATAAATATACACACACAATAAATTGCGTCACAAATATGTTAAGAAGATTACATTCCTTCGGGTTTTTTCAACATTTTTATTTTACCTCGAGCCCGGTTCTGAAAGAATACCGCGACCGATCTTCCGGGTGTCAAAGAAAGAACAGGGTGATCTGTGAGGGTTAAATAAAATATTAAAATATTTTTTAGAAATACAAAGAACCCTTTTGACATTTCGCATTTCACGGTTGAATTTTGACCGGTCAAATATTGTTAAATTCTTCGTTTTTATGCGTTCGTATTTGCCTTGAAACAATTTTTGTTCTGTGGTGAAATACGTTAAATTGAACAAATTTGAAAAAAGGAGTAAGACAAACTGGTCAGATAGATAAGGTCAGGAGAAAACATATGCAGGGTAATAAGGTCTAAAGGTTAAACGTGGGTATACGAGTGGAGAAATATATATATATTACGTACGTACCCTGGGTATTTCAGGGTTTTCCTAAGTCATAAAGATAAACTAAATTTATATTTTTGGATAATAGTTGGATTTTCTCTCTACGAAAGTCCTCCAAATTCCGCGTCGTGTACTAATTAGTCGGGAATGAAAGTGATTAAATCACTCCTTGGTCTTAACAGCAGTTATTTAGTTGTGATTCGTATGCGTACGTTTAATGTCACTTATTTTCCTTGGGTTGAAGTAAGGGGGGGGGGGTGTACTTGTATAGGGTGGCAAAAAGTCTGGGTACCCCCTAAAACTAATATAGTGTACATGAAAGAAAGAATTTGTCGCATGTTGACATTTTTAACATTTAACTTAATTTTCAATTCGACAAAAAATTACGAAATGCGAAAAATTAGATACATAAATATGAAATATGTAAAAATTAGATACGTAAATATTTTGAGGGGGTGCCCAGACATTTTGCCCACCCTGTACAACACGTCAAAACTGAAACGTACGATTCTAAAATGGATTCAGATGTAGTTTAAGTTGAAAGTTCTTCAAAGTGAGTTAATTGCCAAATCAGATAAAATATAAGAGTTTTAAACTGAATAGAAAAATTAATTTTTTTTTTGAACCCCATTAACCATTTATGGATGACTGGTACAAACTGATAACCTTTCAAATACACGCATTCATAACTTAAACCTAAAATAAATTCCTTCTTCGTTAAAGGGTTAATACGTAATTTCTGTAAAATTATGCGTATGGATAGTAGTAATAAGAACGTAACAAAATATACCAAAATACGCAATATGATAATCATAAATAAACATACAAACATGATGAGTATAAAAAGGAAAAAAGTATTGCCTCATCATCATCATCATCATCATCATCAATTTAAGCCTCTACAATTTTTAAATTTTATTGCAGTTGCTATGGGACACACACACGGTAAGATTTTCTTGCTCATTTATTATTATTATTATTATTATTATTATTATTATTATTATTATTAAATAGGAACATGAAAAAGATAATAAAACTTTAAAAAAAAAATCGGAACAGTAACTCGCCTTTATTATCCGAACAGTGTGATAAAATGAAATTATGGTGTTTAAAAAGATAAACAAAACGATTTTTTAATTTTCAAATAATTTTATTGTTTAGGAAAAATTTTTAATTTGGTGAATTGTATAAATAATTGCCTTTTTATTGCATCCTGTTTTATCTAAATGCATCATCATTTTAGCATATTTCTTAACTTCTTTAAGCTCGGTTTACAAACACACACTAGTCTAGTGTAAGTAGACTCTTCATTTGCATAAACTGTCAACAAATTTCGCTGCTTTTTTTTTTTTTTTTTTTTTTTTTTTTTTTTGACGCATCTAACCTTTTTTTTTTTTTTGACGCATCTAACCTTTAAATGCCACACAATTTTATTCAATCTTGGAAGAGACATCTTCACGTATTATAAAAGGGTTAAAATAAAAACAGAAAAGAAAATCATCTTGGTTACAATCAGTTATTTTCGATCAGAATGAAAAAAAGTGAGTTGAAGGTTTTTGTTACAGTTGATGTGAGAGTTTTGAGCACCTCGAAATGTAGATTTTAAACTGATAAACTCGTATTTATTTATCTTTTAATGTCTCAAAATATAATTGATAGATATTTTCTTGTTTTTCTTTCTCTCTCTCTCTCTCTCTCTCTCTCTCTCTCTCTCTCTCTCTCTCTCTATATATATATATATATATATATATATATACACAGGGTGGTCCAGAAGTTTTGCCTCATTTTAGTGGATAGTTGACAATGTTTAATGTAAGGAAATTTTCAAACTGTGAACCTTGCATTTCACTGCACAATCTAATGCGAGTACGTAAGCTGTTGTACACATTTGGAATAGTGTCTGCAGAAATGTTGTTGCATAGAGTACTGATATTGTTCATTAATTGTTCAAGCGTTCTTGGATGATTTTCGTACATTGTATTCTTGAGGTAACCCCACAAAAAGAAGTCTAGTGGAGTCAAGCCCGGGGAACGTGGTGGCCATTCTATCCGACCCCTTCTACCTATCCACCTATGAGGTATGTTCTCGTTCAACCAATTCCGAACATTTGTAGCGAAATGTGGTGGAGCACCATCATGCTGGAAGTAGAAGTTAATTCGTTTCAGCAAGCTTAAATTGTCAAGGTATGGATCAATTGCGTCCTGTAGCAGAGTCAAATAACCGTTTCCAGTCACATTCCCATCGATGAATATTGGTCCTATGACTTGGAAATCATGAAAACCGCACCAGACGTTTATTTTAGGATTCGTTTGGAAATGTCCTTCAATTGCATGATGTGGATTTTCATCTGCCCAATACGCATTGTTATGTCTATTTACGTGTCCATTAAGGTGGAACGAAGCTTCATCACTGAAGAAAATGGATCGTGGTAAGGTAGTCTTTGTGGCAAGTGTTGTTTGAAACCATTCGCAGAATTCGAGTGTTGTGTCGCAATCGTCTCCGTCCAGTTCCCGCACAAAGATGACTTTGCATGGATGGAACTTGTTCATTTTTAGTATTCTAAGAACACTGAAGCGAAATGTTCCATTCTTGCGCAACTTTCCTACTTGAACGTTTCGGACTCACTATTACTGTTGCTAGTACACTTTCTGACATTTCTCCACTTGTGCTTGATCGCGGCCTACCACTTCTCTTTCCGTCTTCAACGTTTCCTGTTTCTTTTAGTTTTTTTAAAGAGACGTCCGACAGTTCGCTGATTAGGTTGTGGTTTTTCTGGATGTCTGTTGAGAAATTCTGCAGCCGCCACCCTCTGACTGAGACACTCAACATGTAGGAGAACTAATTCCACCTTTTCTTGGGGAGTGTACGCTGTTGTATGTCGTTGTTCTACCATTTGTAAATTTTAAGGCCTTGACACTATAAACAAACCAGAAAACCTAGAGTTAAGTTAATGCTACATAGAATATATTCCAGCAATACCTCCATGAGGCAGGAGTTTTGGACCACCCTGTATAGTATATATATATATAGATATATATATATATATATATATATATATATATATATGCGCCTCGGTGGTGTAGGGTTAGCGTCGTGACTACGAATCCATCGGTCCCGGGATCGAGATCCGGTGACGGCAGGCGACGAGCAGCAAAACCCAGCCGTTCATCCTTCCACACAAAACAAAAAATTGGTTGGTAGATAAATGGGTACCCTGGGTAGCCTAGTGGTTAATACGCTGGTCTGCTGGTGGGGCGTGGTTCGGACTCTAAGTTAAACTGTGGGTCTAAGGTGGAATTTGGGCGGAAGCAAAACCAAGGTTAACCAAGGTGTATATATAAACAAATACGGAATATCATGCATGAAAACACACGCTGTTGCATAATGCAAATATTGCCCCCCACCAGGGTTCAAACCCATTGCCTCTTGAAGAGAATGCGAGGGCGCTAGCCACTGCGACGGGATAAAAGCTGATACAACTCGTCATCCATTTAAACAACCTAAGAAACGCATAACCTTTTCCTGGCGTAGTGTAGTGGCTTGCGACCTCACCTTCTATTCAAGAGATGGTGGATTCGAACCCTGATGGGGGAGAATGTTGCATATATATATACGTGTTGTGTGTGTGTGTGTGTGTGCGCGCGCCAACAGTAATTAAGAAGCGAAAATCGAACATTGACAAAAATGATGATGATGGTGATAATATTGAAAGAGTTTTGCACGTGATCGTGAACTGATAGCGATGGATGGCTGTTTAACTGCAAAACGAACAGGGATAAAAGCTTCGGATTTAGAGGAATACCCACTGCAATCATTAACCACTTCCTCGTTAAAACCACCAAAGGTTTCTCCCAAAAGGTGCCAGAAGAAAAACAAACATAGTGTTCAGAAAGAGCTTCTCTCATCAGTCAACCGGTGATTCGCCGAGCCTCTGCATTGAGAACAAACACCTCAGAATAATCTCGCGGGTTTCATTTTGGCCGAGCATTCCTTCGTCAGTATGTCTCTGGCCCCGTCTTTACCATTCATTTATTTCGCCCGCAATTTCGCGTCGTGTATATCTCACATATTTCGTATACCTTTATTACTTGACCTAATTGTCTTCTAAGTTGTAACCACGGTATTATTATTATTATTTATTATTATTATTATTATTATTATTATTATGTAATAATTATCTTTCATTTTATCATAATAACATTAATTTGTACAATTAAATGTTGTGGCGAGAATTGTTATAAATTGTGTGAGTAAGTTTAATTAATAAACCACAATACCATCCATCATTATTTCCTACCCAACAATAAATATTGACATTACAAATTATAGCAACCCTCGTTTGTGTGTGTGTGTGTATATATATATATATATATGCATGCTCATTTTGATAGCCAACATTTTATTTAAAATGGCACTGCAGAATTCTGAGATAGGAATAAGAAGGCAGGAAATTATATAATAATAATAATAATAATAATAATTGAACAATTTTGTTTGGGGAACGCGAACTCGGTACTTTAAAATAATTTCCTTGCACGCAAGTTCGGATAATAATAGCTAACATCGCTTTCATTGTGGAGATCGGCGCATATAAACATATCCTGTTTAACCGACAAACCATACCCGACATGCCCGACAATCTATATTTCATTTTTGTGAGGCCCAAGAACAAAAAAGGATATATATGATAGACTCCATCGCAGGTCAAAGGTCACGGTCGGCCGGATGCGTTCTTTAAGCTCAAAATATGTACGTATATACATATATATATATATATGAATGCCGATTAAAATATGATCGCCTGTAGCATCGTGTGTGTGTGCGTGGTGTGTGTGTGTGTGTGTGTGTGTGTGTGTGTGTGTGTGTGTGTAAAGCAACACGAAACGATGCGAAACCAATCAACATTCAACGATTTGCATAAACACCATATATTTGATAGTATTTTTATGATTCTTTAAGAATCTACGCAAATATTGACGATGTTATTTATTACGACTTTATTACGAGGAATGAGGAAATTTCGACATTAATTATTAGTTATAAATTAAAATATTTAACATCTTCGCTTGCGAGTATTTCGGTGTTTATTGGATTTTGTTTTAGAATTTTCACAACGAGAAGATATAGTTTGTAATAATCAGACATGGGGTCTATTACTGGGTTTCTCTTACTATTACTATTACTGTTTTTGATTTCTTCCATTACTACTACTACTACTTTATTTTTCATCTATTACTATTACTTTTGTATGTGGAGTACTTCACTCATTTGAAAAGGATCTTTGTCTATTTTAATGCAATTAGAAGCAGTGTTAAATATTTGTTTCAACCAAATCATTACGATTTCAGAGACTGTACGTCTTCATAAGTTTTACTTTATTGAAGGAAATATTTGCTACAATATTAGTTCACATACATTTATTTTAGTTTAGACTAGATTTAGTTCATTTTTCAGTTCTTTGTTCGCACAATATGTCCATTGCCACTGTAATAGAAAAGCAAAAGACTATTATCTATTACTTTGCCTTCTATTACTATTACAGTAAAAAAATTATGATCTATTACTATTACTATTTCTTGAAAAATCCTGTAATAGTCTATTACTATTATCCCATGTCTGGTAACAATATTAATATAATTTCAACCCTTATAAAGTGCCCATTCTCTATATATGAGGCGCTCCGGACCACAAGCTGCCAAGCGGCAAAATTAAAAAACAAAGAAAACTGCAATTAAAGTTTGTCAACTTGCAAAATGACATAACTTTTAAACCAATAACGATATGTGATTGATTTCGACCATACGTACAGGTTCACAATCTGCTCCCCGACTCACCCGCGGGATAGAGGAAGGATGGGAGAATATAGTGGTATAAATAACTCAATTCTGACCCCACTGGCGCTTGGCGGGTTGACGACCGGAGCGCCTCATATTTCCAGTTGTTACCTCGGACAAGATCTTTGGAGTTAATTGCAATTCCGATTCTAGTTCCCAAATTTAAAAAATCTAATCCAGTTTCAATTCCAGTAGCACTAAAAAATTTTAGTTCAGATCCCGATTTATATTTTCAGACCTTTTCAAAAAATTTCCTCTCACCCAATTATTAATTTTTTGCCCTAACCACCAAAGGCAGTTAGAAATTTTTAGATTAATTTTAATTTTTTATTTGAAAAAACTCAATGAAATTTTATCTTTAAAAATTTGAAAGAAATTGTTTAACTAAAGTATATAACTGAAAATTGTCCGTCTATTGTACAAACATACAATATTGGGTCCTTTAGGACTATTTTAAATAATACATGTACATTTTTTGTCTAACTGTACTCTTGATGTATAAAGTACATCCAGTTTTTATGTATATACATATTAGTACTGGTATCATATTCATAAATTAATGGGTATGTTGAGATGTATTTTACTGTATGTGCTAAAAGTACAGTTAGACAAAAATGTACGTGTATTACTGTACTTAAAGCAGTCATGTAGTACAAATTCTAGTGTATAAGAATTTAATTATGAATAATCTGGATTGACAGAAGTGCGCTCCACAAAACAAACCTCATTTAATCGCATAGATAGGATTCTCCTATAAAATAGTTAACATTTGGAACCAACTTCCCTTGGAATTTGTGTAAATTAAATATGTTTAAAAATAAGCTGGACAGAGTTCTGAATACACTCCGGATTGAAGACTGTTCCTATCTATAACATAATTTAAGAATCGATTAAATAAGTATTTTGAAAATTGTATTATAACGTAAATTCGCAGCAGTTTTTTTAAACATTTACTCCTACACTTATTCCAACCCCCACTTCAGAGAAACGTCTCTGGTTGCATTATGTCCCACATAGCATGATCAGCAATCGAACAATTCATTTTCTGATCACTTGCCTCGTAAACACCTCTAAGTGGAACACTCTTGAATTCACCGTAGCAACAACGGGTGATCACCCACGAAACACTTTGCTTCTCGGACCTCCCACTGATATTCCTCTCCAGAAAGCGGTATCCTCCGCTCTGGTAGTGGTACAACACCGCGATGAACGATTCAATATATCACTTGCCGCACAAACACCTTTCAAGGCGGGAAACCCAAGTTGAATCTCGGCGACATTCAAAGAGTTGGCAGACGTACTGTACACGGCAAACTTCCAATTACAAAAAACACGCTCACACACTTGCCTGCCTTGTTGATAGACTAGATAAATATTTTGTAGAAATACATAATTTCTAATGAACAAAAAATCTCTGAAAAAATGCATAGCATGGTTTAGGTGAAGTAAAAATTGCGTTTCTAATCCTTTTGGGGCTAGCTTGGAGTAGTTAGCCTCTTGTACTTGTAGCTCCTTGTAACTCACACACACACACATACACACACACACACACACACCATTTTGGGTGAATAAAAAGTTCCGAAAATCGGGCGGAACTTTTTATTCACCCTGTATATATATAGATTAAATAGATAGATAAACAGGGATTGAATTACAGCTGAGTATTTTCCTACCGAATCTTCCTCCGTATTTTCTATATTTCAACACATTCTAAAGTCACGAATTTTCGAATTTTCGTGACTTTCAAAAGGGATTATTTTTCTCGCGTGAAGTCAAAATCGCGACAAACCAAAACCTTTCCTCGCAGTACGACTGTTTTGCTTTTTCCTTGTATTTCATTTTTTTTTATATGTCGTTTTCGACGTCTGTTCATAGTCTCTCAGTAAAATTAAGTATCAGTGTATCTCTTCAGTCGATAAGTCGAAAGACCCTTCTTGTCTGAGTTTGGGTGAACTTTTGTTCCATTTGGAGAGACTCGTTCACTCGACATTTTTATCGAAATCCTTTGAAAATAAACTAGTTTGCAAATTGTAGAATAGAATTTATTAGTCATTAAGCTGCCAGACGTAGTTGTGACGTCATAATCATCATCTTCGAAGCCCGTCCTTGAGTAGTTGCAATCAATTTACGAGACATTTCACCATACGCAATGATGTTAGTTGCGTGTGAATCGAATTGTTCTTCGGAAATTTCTCTCTTGTAAAAATAAAACCAATATTTGTTCGTAGTTTTGTGTAGTTGCTGTTTCCTTGTCTATAAAGGAAATTATTGAAGTAATTTCTAAGTTCTCATAAAATAGATCGGATAATCGTTGTCACTCCTCAAATTGAGTTCATGTTCGGAGAAAATACCTTGAACCTTCTTACATACACGACACGAGTGCGTGTCGGATATGGAAAACGTGTATTAGAGCAACAGAGTAATCGTCCTTAAGGGTATACCTCGATAAAAGTGGTTATAATCATCAAAATTCCGTACAAATATCTGAAATTTCAAGTCGAAATTTCAAATTGAAAACTCTTTTATGGCAGGAATTCCCGCTCCTCATACGCCATAAAAGCGACTACTTTTTATTGCCATCGGACAGTGGAGTAATAGGGTTGAAATGCCCTTGACGATATGCCTTGTAGCTGCAGCTTTTCAGAGCCGATTTCCTTCTGTACGTCGAATGTATGAAGCCGACTCAAAGTGAGAGGTTATTACGTTCATTTTACTCAATTTCATTACTGACACCTTTTGTTCCTCTTAGAATTGATTGCTTCAATTTATATCTTTAACGTACAGTGATGTAACAGCAGTGAGATACTATCGCATACCTTAAGGCTGGCCGCACGCACGATCGTCGTGCGACTTACGACTGACGACTTGGGTCGTGACGACTCTAGTCGCGTGCGTGTGATTGTACATTAATAGAATCGGAGCCTCAGCGACAGCGATCGCGTCGCGGTCGCTGCAGTGTGCGGGGCTCCCATTCTGTCAATGTAAAATCATACGCGGCTCGAGTCGTCACGACCCGAGTCGTGAGTCGCAAGACGATCCTGTGTGCGGTCGGCCTTAAAGTAATTTTTCTAAGTAGAAGAAATAAAATTAAGTGGGACACTTTTAATCAGTATTTTGTCACAAAAGCCAAACTCATTCGCGGTTTTTGTCACCTTGCAGTGCCAATGGCGGTGATCAGAATATTAAAACGCTTTGTGATCGCACTACAGTTAGTTATAATGACGGAACTGTTTTATGAAAGGTTTTTAAAATCATTCGAAGATTGTTTATTTAGTGCCATGGACTGCGCTGTAGAAAGTGCCACATGTACAGTGCCAAAGGGGCTGTAATTATCTGCGGTTGCAATAAGTAAAAGTCTTACCATTTTCCACGTACCTTAATCCCTACATGTTCGTGTTACGACACGTGGATGCGTAAGATGCGTACAACACGTAAAAGTTTCGGAAAAAAGTTCTCCTACAAACGAGCAATTGGTGACATTTTGATTTTCTCTTGATATTTTTATTCTTTTTGGTAACTAATAACATTTTTTAAAAATAATTTACTGATTAATAATTTTTCATTTGATATATTCTTTTCAGAAATTACACGTTTCGAGGCGAATTTTTTTCCTAAATGTACAACTGTAATGAATTAAATGAGGAAGACCTTTAAAGTTGAAAAGGATGTAACTTCGTTTCCTTATAATTTCATTTCAATACAGTTAATTATAACAGCTGATTTATCATTCTGTTGAGAAATTCAGTCGAAAATAAATTGAATCCAGATCTGGATTTACGAGTTAAACTTGATCAAAACACGTTTGAGGAAGCTGCAATAGGAATTCTGCCCAGCGCTCCTTTTCCCACGAGGAGAGAATTATAACAAGTCAGGCTATGACGTCATCAGAGTATTCAAGGAGAATCGGCTGAAGAGGTTTCAGGGATGCAAATAAAATTATATTTATATATATATATATATATATATATATAAGGTGCTGAGGAATGTGCTACTCTAATTGAGGAAATATCAAATGTAAAACAAGGTCTGAGAGCATCTTTGGTTGCCATAGAAACGACGAGTAATTTGTATGCACTGAACATGTTTCAAATGAGGACGAATCCAGGAAGAGATCAAACTTGAAATTAGACCGCTGTTGACGGATCACCAAACTCCAATAATAATTTCCACTTGCAATTTTACTCGAAGGAATAAAAAACATATATATATATATATATATATATATATATATATATATATATATATATATATTATATACACACCAATCTCGGTTTGAAAGTGAAATGGGGAGTCAAAGTCCTGGAACAAGACCACTTTCACTTTCTTTGGATTTTTCCACTTTTCTGCCTCTCTCATATATATATATATATATATATATATATATATATATATATATATATATATATATATATATAACTTCACATTTAAAAATAGCATTTGCACTCTGAACTTATTTGGTTAAGGTTCAATTTAATTACAAATATTTTTTGTTTTTTTATGTGGATGTTGTCTGAACATTGAAAAAATAAATGATTGACTGAAGATGTTATAATATTTCCCTTTAAAACACTTCCTTTTATACATAATAAACGAAGAATAACGTAAAAAAATACTTGCCAACCTTGTATGACTGTGTGTGTGTGTGTGTATGTGTGTGTGTGTGTGTGTGTGTGTGTGTGACCCTTTATTTGGAGGAAAGAAAATGGGAAATGTATTTCGGGTAATCCTGTTTTATATATATATATATATATATATATATATATAATATTCTAAAGCTATTATTGGAAAGATTACGTAATCTTTCCTTTTTCAGCACTTTTCTGGAATGAATATTTAAATGCATGGAGGTATAGCAGAAATTTTGTGTGTATATATATATATATATATATATATATATATATATATATATATATATATATATATACTGTGTGTGTGTATATATATATATAAATATTTATGAAACTTTAAAGTGTGAGTTTTATTTGCAAACACAATTATTCTCCGTGCATCGCTTCAGAATTGTTTTTAATTGAATTATCTTCACAGCAAACATGAAGAAGAAAGAAATGAAAGACGGAAAAATAAAAAAAAACAAAGAATAAGGAAGCTATATATAATGTGTATATATATATACATATATATATGAGGCTAACATGTACATGATTTAAATACAAATCAAACGCTCGTTCAAACGTGTTAATAACGTCAAAGCTTCGGTAAAATATTGATCATTCGCTTCCAAGTCGTAATTCCCCATGACTCGCTATATCTGAGCGAGACATCACGTAATCCAAGGTTTCTTTATGCAAAGCTATATTATGGTAGTTATTTTGTAGTCTTCCGCCGATAAACTTTTCATTTTAATTCATTTTATTTCAAAACCTTCCAAGCGAAGCGTAGTGTACGTACGGACAATCCTTCCGCCGGTAATCATGACTGTTTCTGTATGGAAAGGGAGAGCTGTGTAGATCATTAGATTGTACTTTATGTATGCGCAGTTGCGGACATTTACGTACATTATTTCATTGTTTCCAAGGAACGGATAAAGTAAATTGATGGAGGTAAAGTTGGTTAAAAAAAGTATTGTCGTGAAACTCTGTACCACGTTTCGAACTAATAAATATTTGCGAGAAACGCAAAATTTTATGACAGGGTTTTTTTTTTAAACCAATTGTCCATGGGGATGACGTAAGATATAGTGGATCCATATACGAGTTTATATATAAGCGGATACGTACGGATAATATGGGCATAAACCCCATTCATTTTCGCATAAATTCATAAACCAGTAGATAACGCCACAATAGAATCGTAAACCTGAAATAAAACAACGTTATAAGATTAACAACATGACAAAGAGATCTATAAAAGATGGCTCGGATTTATCGTTAATATGACGAACACGTCCGTACGACTTCTTTCGACGTAATAAATGGAGGTGAAACGTTTCTTTCAGCAGCGACGATAACGTCGATAATGGAAACGAGGTACAAAGGAGATCGAAGCGGCTAAAAGATCAAAATAAAAAAATTAACGAGATTCAGATTACGTCGAACGTAAAGTTATAAACCAATGCTCACTTTCACTCTCGTTTCGACGAAGGGTTTACGATGGCCTCTTATTATTGTTGTTGCTGTTGCTGCTGTTTTTTATCTTGTTGTTGTTGTTGCTTTCTGCTCGACATTGTCAAGATCAGAATAATGAGGAGTGAAGAACGGGAGAAGAAAAATTAGAAGTGGCAGTTTTTATTGGGAAACTAAAAGTGTGTGTGTGTGTGTGTGTGTGTGTGTGTGTTGTGTGTGTGTGTGTGTGTTATACGTATTCAGTGAATCCTTCTTTCTCACAGCAGAGATTGAGCAAGTTCAGTCATTGATAAAAATACGAGTAGTCCAGAGAATAAAGGAGCGAAAAAGAATAAGTGCCAAACGTGCGAGAAAAAAGTTGAATTTACAGGGTTTTCATGTCGGCGCCGTGGTCTGTACTGATCCGTACATCGCAACAGTGATGAACCTCGATGCACTTTTGATTACCGAGAATTGGGAGTCGAAGAAATAAGGGGAATTAACCCCGTTAAAGGGCGAAAAAATACGAAATATGAGGCAACCAACAGACTCTTCTTTCATCATTTCATGTCATTCGTTCACCGTTCTTCCCTTCGATTACGTATGACGATGACCAACCCTTAGAGACCATAAGTTTTGAGAGAGATGAGGTACAGCAATTAACTGACAAAGTGAAAAAGTACAAATCACCCGGTCCCGACTTATTTCTTCCAAGGGTATTAAAAGGGGTTACCAACAATATTGTTGGTGATTTAGTAACCATATTCAAGCAGTCATCCGAATTAGGGAAAGTTTCAACCGACTGGAAATTAGCAAATGTAACACTAATTTTTAAAAAGGGCGATAGCCAAATTCCTTGTAATTACTGCCTAATCAATTTAACGGCAAATGTCGGCAAGCTGTTGGAATCCATTATTACAGAACGTATTGTGTATCACCTCGAATCAAACAATTTATTTTTTGATTCTACACATGGATTCAGGCGACCTAGATCTTGTCTAACAAACCTGTTAAAATTTTTCCATAATATATATACTTTACACAACTAGGGCAATAGATATAGTGTATCTCGACTTTCAAAACGCTTTTGACAAAGTCCCTCACGCCAGATTGATGACTAAATACATTCTGAATACACACACGATTTAAAACTGTTCCCACATAGAACAATTTAAGAAGCAATTAAATAAGTATTTTGAAAATAGTATTATAACGTAACCCCGCAGGAGTTTGTTTAAACATATACTCCTACACGTAGTACTCCCCCCACTTTAGAGAGACGTCTCTGGTTGCATTATGCCTGACGTAGCATGATCAACCATCGAGCAACTCATTTTTGATCACTCGCCTTATAAACACATGTAAGTTGGAGACTCTTGAATTCGCTGTAGCAATATCGGGTGATCTCCCATGAAAAACATTTTTATTCTCCATAAGGGATAAGTACACGGGGTTAGATACAGGGACCTTCCACTGATATTCCTCACCGGAAAGAGATTTTCTCTACTCTCGTAGTGGGACAACACTGCGAAGTATGAACGACTCGGTATGTTACTTGCCGCATAAACACCTTTCATGGCGGAACACCCAAGTTGAAACTCGGCAACATTCAAAGAGTCGACAGACACACGCACATGACAGAAATCCAGTTACAAAAAACACGCTCATACACTTGCCTGCCTCGTTAATAGACTAGACAAACGGTAGCTCGCTATCTCTCGCGACCGTTGTACAACTTGGCCCTCCGGGAAGAAATGGCTAAGCGACAAAAGTAAAAAAACGCCATTACCCCCACCCATCTCCCCCATTCCCCCACCCCACTCCCCCATTCCCCCACCCCTCTCTCCCATTACCCTGCGGGTAGCAGTATATGTCACAGTATGTGTGAAGCTCAAGATTTTCACGGAAGCTCATGGGCTATCAGTTCGTGGTGGTTGCAGAATTGTCCGATGTGCCGTTTAGGCTGTGCACAGTTCCGAAGAAAACGGACAGACACACAGACACATTTTAGCTCAATAGTATATAGGATAAGTATTTTGAAGAAATATATAATTTCCTAACGAACAAATACAAAAAAAAAGCTTGTATGGCACGGATTAGGTGAGGTGAAGTTGCGGTTCTGCCGTCCCTATTTCTTTATTTTTCCTCTTCCTTTAGTGGGCTATGTGTATGTGAAGGGTGAGGGCATGGTGCAGAAAATCTGATTTCCTTTCTCAATTCCTGTTTCAACCCCTTTCCTAGAGAAGCATTTCATCATCTTGCCGGCGTGATGACTTTGTGCGTACATGGACGTAGACACGGAGAGAGAGTTTCTTAATCCTTTTGGGGCTATCCTGGAGTCGGTCATGGGGTTTTCGTTGGCCTGATACCTTGGTAAAAGGAGCTGTAAATATTTTGGTGTAAAATCAAAGCCTATATTCGAGAGTTTTGTGGTTAGTTTATACAACGGTGCTGTTTTCAGGGTCAAGGTATTTTCTTCAACCTTTTTCCGTGCCCGCCTCTGGCATGGAGGGAGCGGAGGGTGGTGAGAGACTTTATGCTTCTCAATAAAGTTTTCTACTACTGCCAGAATAGTTAAGAAATGAACTAGTTCAATAACAAGAATTTCCCTGAGTGGACCGAAAGGTCTTTGAAACTTCCCCTTGTCCTTGTAGCTCTCTCTCTCTCTCTCTCTCTCTTTTACACCCTTTGCACTTATTATTTTTCAAAATGAAATACTACTAATAATTTCACACTCAGTTTTCGTAATTCATCTTATAAATTAATGTCGTCAAAAATGCTGGACTGAAATAATGGAAAAATTTTAAAATTTTTCTTATAAACTTTTATCTTGTAAGTTTGTATTCCTGTCAATGATCAGGAAATTATATTTATGGCAAATAATCTCATAAATTGAAAGGAAATATCTCGTTTTTTATACGCATATTCTTGTTATTGTCTTCAATAAATTGCCATGACCTTGTGTGGGTATGGGAAATAATTAGAAGATTTCTTACTGAATTAAGTAAAACAATACCTTGCAACATGCAGTTTCGCTTTGAAACAATTTCCACTTATTTGCAAAGTAATTTCATCCCTATAGCATATAATAAAAACAAATAAAGTTTATATATATTGTGTGTGTGTGTGGTACACCAACAAATATTTGATGATCAATCTTTCCGTTCTTTAATCTGAGAAGGTGGTCCTTGTTCTAAATTCGAAAGATAAATTAGTTGACGGGGTTCCGAAAGGCAAAGATGACCTTAATATATTTAAGCGATTATGACGAACATGAGAACATTCTTATGAAGTTCAATTTAAAAATATATTCATGAAGTTAAATTATGAGAGGATCATTTAGAAATAATTTATAAATATATTTTACTGGATAAGGTTTTCAAAATGGTCGCAATAATTTCTGATCTTTCGAAACGAAACTCAATTAACGTCTTTTCTCTGTATATGTTTGGATGTATTGTTGCTTCATTAAATAACGATTCGATTAACTTTGTTTCCAACCCCAAGTTTCGTCACAATATTTACATTGAAACAGAGCAAAGGAATAAAGCAAATGACCAATTAGAGAGAGAGAGAGAGAGAGAGAGAGAGAGAGAGAGAGAGAGAGAGAGAGAGAGAGAGAGAGAGAGAGAGAGAGAGAGAGAGAGAGAGAGAGCTAAAAATGAACAACTCAATCACAAATATTCCCTCCATTATCGGAACAAGTATTATAAATTGTTTCTAAATAGGTAAAAATTTGTGTGCACGTATGTATGTACGCGCGCGCGTGTGTTTAGACTAATTTCAAAATGCACACCCAAAATAGTGAAATGGAGCAAGGACACGGGCAATTCGACTGGAGCACTTTAAAAG